>JAFEMH010003803.1:0-244568 GCA_022495995.1 Adenophora triphylla var. japonica
GTTCGCGAGGAGGGATGTGTGATTGAGGTTGGAAACCGTTGACATTTGTCGCAGTTTTCCTGACGAATCGGATGCGCCTCTTTCCATTGATATCCAATAGTATCCCATACGGAGAATGATCTCGTGTCAATGCTCGGGCGTTCATGCGCCAAGGGACCGCAGTTCCGCTAGAACTTCGCTCATTAGCTCGCCGGCTTTTTCTTTGTTTACACACCGAAGGAGTGGCCCTCGTGGCGCTTCTTGTATAACATACCCCCCTGCATGACGAAATGGGATGCCGTGCGTTTTAATGCCATCATGTTTTTGGCTTTGATCCCTTCTTTGTATTTTCCATCTTCATTTGTGAAGGAAGCTTCTCCGCTTTGGAGGTACTCGGTAAATTTGATTATACCAGGGTTCGTCGATCGTTTCTTTTCTCTTTTTCGATCTCACAGCAATAGGCGGGTGTTTCCCGTCTCGCCTATTCTCGAGGGGTTTTACCGCTTTCCTTCGGGAATTTCGACAAGAGAGGCGAGGGTTGCTGCATGCGTCGCGAAGCGGTTCCCTGTCTCTTGGCAAATAGTGAAAAGAGATGTCCTTCAACCGAGCAATGAGCTCCTCCATGTACGCGTGGTACTTCGAAGGCCTAATCTACCGTCTTCCATTTGTTGGATACTTGATTGATGATCAATGCCGAGTCTCCATATACATCCAAGCCTTCTAAGATGTTGCGCCGAGGGCGGCTTCCAAACCCGCCGCACAAAGCTTCGTATTCTGCCGCATTGTTGGTTGCTTCAAAATTCGCCTTGATGGCTATGGGAGTATGCTCGTCCTGGGATCGACAAGGAGCATTCCAATGCCATTCCCCTTCTTGTTGGCCGCCCCATCGAAGAAGAGTTGCCAGCCGGTTTGCACCGTCAAGTGAAAAGATTCCGTCGTCCGGAAATTGCGGATCAGACCCTTAGGTTCACCGCTCGGGAAGTCGGCAAGCCGATCTCGCCATTACTCTGCCCTTTGTTGATTTTCTGACCATGTACTTGATGTCGAACTCAGCCAGGAAGAATGACCACTTGGCTAGCCGCATCGACAGGGACGGGCTTGTCAAAGAGATATCTGACGGGGTCCACTTTGGAGACCAGAGCACCGAATGCGACCGCATGTAGTGTTTCAGCTTCCCGACTACCCATACCAAGGCGGTACAGGTTTTCCTCGATGCCGAGTAGCCGAGTTCACTTCCTTGAAGCTTTCGGCTTACGAAGTAGATTGCATGCTCAACCTTGGAATCTTTCTCGTTCTTGTGCCCAGCATTGCTCCGATAGACGTGTCTCATACTCGTCGATACAGGAGTAGTGGCTTGTCTTCATGTGGCGGGCACAGCACTGGGGGATTCACCAAGTAGGTCTTGATCTTCTCGAAAGCCGTTTGGCACTCTGAGTCCCATTTGATGCTCGGCATTCTTTTTCATCAGCTTGAACATGGGCTCGCAGAGAGATGTCAACCGGTTGATGAAGCGACCGATGTATCAAGTCTTCCCATGAAGCTCTTCACTTCGTCAGTGGTTTGAGGCGGCTTCATGTCGATGATGGCCTTGATTTTCCCGGGATCGGCTTCGATACCTCTTTCGTAACCATGTACCCCAAGCACCTTGCCGCGCTGACGCCGAAGGTGCACTTTGCCGGGTTCAACCTCATGGAGTGTTTTCGAGTCTCGTTAAAGAACTTCCTCGTATCCGTCATGTGCCGCATGTCTCGATCCCTCGAGTGGATGATCATGTCGTCGACATATACTTCGATTTCTTTGTGAATCATGTCATGGAAGAGGGTCAGTTGCAGCCCGCCGGTAAGTAGCCCCGCCGCTTCTTAGACCGAACGGCATGACCGTGTAACAAGCATGTCCCCCATGGAGTGGTGAAGGCAGCTTGGCCTGATCCTCCTGACATCTTGATCCGGTTGTCAGATCCAAGAAACCCGTCCACGAAGGACTTTACTTCGAAATTCGCCGTGGTGTCGACCAAAGATGTCGATGTTAGGCAAAGGGGAAATCATCCTGTGGCCGGCCTTGTTGAGATCCCGAAATCCACGCAAAGATCTCGACCTTTCCGTTGGCCTGTGACCGTCACGATGTTGGAGAGCCAAGTCGGGTACTCAATCACTCGATGAAACCAACTCGGAGCATTTTCTCAATTTCTTCTTTAACTTGCAAGGACCACTCGGCTTGATCTTGCGCAGCCTTCGTTTGACAGCTTGGATTCGGGATCCAGGGAATTCTCGTGCTCCACGATTGAGGGATCGAGTCCCGGCATGTCCCGGTATGACCTGTGCGAACACGTCAACATACTCCCTGAGGAGGTTTATCGTGGCTTCCTTTTCTCGCATCGGCGAAGAAACCGCCCACTTCAGGTCTCTTTTTAGGCTCTTGCACCGACCCCTGTGTTCACTTTGGTCATAACCTCTTCGGCAAAGTCTTGGGCCCGGTTGTCCTCTTGGTCAACTACACGCTCGAGAACTTCTCTAATGTATTGTTCGTTTAATGTGTCTCGCTTCTTTATCAATTGAATTATTAACGTCTTTTAAGTTGTTTGTTAACTTATCGCTTGTTAAAGTGGCAATGAGAGGATACTCCGAAAGGTCGACTTTTCATTACACAAGAACGGGAATACATGATTGGCTACAACATTATAGTCCTCCTGCCGTAAGGCCGCTGGATGACTCGTAGGACTCGGACTCGACAAGGACCGACTCAGAGGGTTTGAGACCGGGTTTAGGGAGATGTGGGTGCGGGCCCACTTTGTCTTCCACCCCGCCCGGCTTGCCCTCGTCCGGTGAAAGTTACCCAATTCTTCAAGGGCATTGCCGGATGCTTGAGGAGGGTGCGGATCGAGAGGCTTGGCTCCGCCGTCCCTATCATGGCGATCATGCCGTTGTCTGAGCCCCGCCGATCAAATTGGGCAACTCCATGACTTCTTCAAACAGACTCAGTAAAGCCGGTCCACCGAGAGCGTTTTCTATGAATTCCCGGTTCCTTCCGCTTTGATTTACTGTCTCGAATGTGGCCTCTGCGGCCGATCCGAACAACTTGTTTCCCATGGAGAGTACCTTGAGTTGCTCCTCCAAGTCTCGGGATTCCTTGAATGTGTACTCATGCCGGACCGTGGTGGCAGCTTGGTCCAGTAGAGCCGTGATGTCGAGGAACGCTCCCCTTATCTGGATTAGCTTTGAGTCCTCTCAAACGCTGAGGTCCCGTGCTAGCCTGTTCCATTCTTTCTCGTAGTCTTGGCGTTGACTATCCTCGCTTCTTTTTCATCTTCATCGCTTCCACCGTCGGTCCCCTCGCCCGCTGTTTGCTCGCCGTCGGTCCCCTCGCCCGCTGCCGGTTCCCTTGCCGGTCCCCTCGCTTCGCCGCTTGCCTCGTGAAGTAATGAGCGAGGTCAAAGCCGTAAGGTCGGAGATTGGGTGTGCCGTCGGAGGTTCCCTTTGCGGGCCGCCGCCTTGGTGCGGGCGAGCCTTTTGTCTTCCTTGATGTCGCCCGGTGTTGGCACGTAGCCAAGCCCCCGGACCGTGGTGTGGTCCTCGACTTCAATAACTCAGTGCCGGCCTTGCAGCCTTTTGCCGAGCCCCGCCCCGGGATGAAGTTCATGAGTTTCATCATCCTCATGGCGGGAGGAATCGATCGTGAGACAAAGGGAAGGTCCACGTTGCATATTTGGATCTTGGAGGTCTCCAGAGTGAATCCAAGCATGGCATGTCATCATTATGCTTGATTTCCAATACCGGAATGTCGTTGGTGCCGGTCCCCTAAGTGGTGACACCGTCGCCGTAGACCGTGGTTAGCTCGTTGCCTTGCATGAACTTGAGGCACCGGTGAAGGGTGGATGCCACGCCATTGATTTGATGCAGCCAGGACGCCCAGATGGCCGTGAAAGTGATTGGAATGTCCAACACTTGGAATTCAGTGGGGATCACCCGTCGCCGAACCGTATGTTGAGAGTAGCAACCCCGAGGACCGTACGGGAAGTAGAGTCATAGGCCTCGACAGGTGGACCGAAGGCTTAAGATCTCGTGGGCTTGATGTCAAGGTGTCCATCATCTTGGCCGGCAAGACATTCATTCCGGAACCTCCGTCTACCAACACGCGGAAGGCGACGCCGTCCACTCGGATCGTGATGTAGAGCGGCTCATTGTGATCGCCCCCAAATTTTGGAAGGTCCAAATCTCGTGAAGGTGATAATGTTGCCATAGTGGATGTTACCAATCATCTCGAATGACTTCATCTCGGGGTCAAGGCCCACTGGGGACCATGGTACGGGCTGTGCTTTCCTCTAGCTTGAGCTTGTGAGGATAAGAGGAGGTGAGCAGAGACCAAAGGGAAATGTTTGCCTCGAGTCTCGCTTGAGCCGAGTGAGGATCGGGTCCTCTTTCAAGGAACTTGTGTCTTCGGGCCGGCCGGACCGCACTCGGCTCCGTCGGCTTTTTGGTGGCCTTAGGTGGTAATGCATGGATTTGACCCGATCGGGTTAGAACGCCGACATCGTTTGGTCCCTTCGAACAGCCGCTCCGAGTTGAGCCATAGTTAGAGGAGGATTCCTCGTAGCATAGGGCCATATGTCTTCCCTCAACTCATTGATTGTGGATGAATTCCTGAGCTTCGGCAGCTTGACGGATCCCGTCCCAGATACGGGCTTAGGTGCCTCAAGGGGAGGTAGCCTGCGCTTGACGTAGCCGTTCGAATGTAAGTGCACAAATGCTGATTGCCCGAATCGAACCGTGCGTTGGCCGACCCTCCGGGAGGTTGGAGAGTTCTCGGCTCAAACGAACGGTCTCCTTGATCTCTTCACGGTATATCGCGTTCCTTTCCTTCTTGCCGAGCATACTGTAAGGCCTGAGTTGGGTCCGGCGATACTCGTGGTTGGCTAGTTTTCCTCCACTCGGGCCCAGATCAACCTTCTTGCAATGAGCCTCGCGTCGAGAGTTAATGCCTCGCGTTTCTTCCCATGTGAGAATAGCCATGCTTCTTTGAACCGCGTGCGGCAATCTAGGTAAACCTCCATCGGGGAGAGTTTTCTTCTCTCGCTTTATCTCGAGTGGCGGGTATGTCGGAAGGTGAGTACACGGCTTCCCGAACATCTCGCCCATGTGACCGGTTGCCGTCCCAGCTGATCGTTTCGTAAATGAAGGCCGTAGACCGTGGAATTTCCCCGAGTAGTTGCTCGAGACGAATTTCCATCCTCCTCCCGTTTTTAAATAGACCTTCCTCCCCGAGTTGGCCTTTCAATTTGAGTGCGGTAATGATCCGTTCCCATCCTCCCAGACCCTCGGGAGTCCGGTTTTGTTGACTTCATGCCCGGCTTGGAAGAGAATGGTTTCATCATCTTCGTCGTCGTTTTCACAGAGAACTTGCTTTCCTCGGGAAGGTAAGCGCCGGGATTCGTTTCCGCCGTGTCGTTCCATCTCCTAGGTCATCAGACCGTTGACCACCCTTGCCTCGGCGCAGAGGGGGTTGGATGAGAACAGACGGTAGTCCGTGAAGTTGCCATGGGCAAAACTCCCGAGGTCGAACCGGCTCTAGAGTGGCCTCTAGCTTTCTCGTCCGAAGCCGCCCGTGACACTTTAAGGGCTTGGTCCCCGTAGGTCTTTCGAGCTTGGTCTTCGTCCCAAAGACGACTTTCTTGAGCGGCTAGTTCCATGAGAGCTTTCCTTGCGAGACCTAGGCAGCCTCCGTAGGCGCGCATCGTCCGGCTAGTGTCCGTAACCGTGATTACATTCAAATCGCCGAATGGCGGGAACACTTGGATTATATTGACGAAGGAAGTCGGACCGGGACATTCCATGCGTCCTTCCTTAATCTCGATCACCAAGAAGTTTGCCCATATCTCGTTGATTGACCCCACGGGTATTGAATTCTCGCAATGTTGACGGTCTCGTGATCTCGCTCGATCGCCAAGTCTATCGTAGCTAGCAATGACCGGCGTGATGTCTCGAATCCGGCCGTGACGACCGGGAGTAGAATCGAACCGAAGCATGTTGATGCCGAGGTGGTCATTTCCTCGTGTCGAGCCGACTCGCCTTGCGGGGAAAACTTTCACGTATGTTTTCGGCGGCCGCCTAAGCGTTCCCGAGGTTGATCTCGACTTGTAGCAGGTGCGAGGAGCTTGGTCTCCTTTGCGTGCCCTTGGCCTCGCGGCGCTTTGAGGGTATAAGCTTGACCGACGGCACGGGCCGGTTGCCGCTGGGCCGGTACTGAAGTAGTGATGAGCTCGAGCTCGCTGGCCAGTGGCCTCGTTTACCATGAGCAAAGGGCCATCGAGGGTGACCTTGGTGTTGCGTAACTGATAACAAGGACGGATCCTTGGCTTCATCAGATACCCGGAATAGATGATATTGACGAAGTCGCCGCCCTTACTTGATCGAGGGATTCCTCGTTGCGTGAATCACGTGCTTCCAATTATCTGATAGCCGTCTGCATCGACGCTGAGCTTCGACAATTTCCATGGTATTGGAACCTTGGTCGTAAGTGACCCGATCGGAAGGAGTTCCGTCCTCAAAACCGAGCATGTGAATGCGGAGGTCTCGCTGCGGTCCGCGCGTCCTCGACTCCGTGAGAGTCCAGATTCATCGTCATCCGATCGCTCAATCCAGCAGTGTAGGGACGTATTGCGTCAAAGTCGTTGGCCGGAGCAGCTAGGAAAATCTCGTACCCCATGCTTGAGCGGAAAGGCTTAGAGGGGAATCCCTCGTAGAGGACCTTTCCATACGACGGTCATACAAATGAGATGAGTATGACGATACTTGTCGACTTTTATTACAAAGATCTCCTCACGGCAGGCCGTAGAATGAGTTTGAAGGATGCCGATAAATCTCGGATTGAGACTCGGGGTTTATGTGCCCGTATCATGGCGATATTCGCCGTTTCCTTCCACCCGCTCCAAGTGTTGGAAACGACAGCTGAACTTGATGTATCGGATCGCTTCAGTGGTCCGCCCGCCGAGTACGTTTACATAGTTAGCATCTCCTGACTCGAGGGATTCGATGAGATTTGCCCCGTAGTCCCTCGTTGATTCGAAGGAGGTAACCCCGTGCCCGAGTGCGGACACGCTTGGCTACTGTCTCGCTTCGTTTCCTATGAGGAAACCGTCCCCTGATGACTTCGAGATCTCCCCGCCGGTTAATGAACTTGACGCACCGATGGAGAGTGGAAGCTACGGCTTTCATGTGGTGTAGCCAAGGGCGTCCCAAAAGAGCCGTGGAACTCGGATGGAATGTCCATCACGTGGAATTTTGCCGGCACCATTCGGGGTTTCGAACCAAAGTTCCAGAGTCACCGTCCCCGTGATGGGACGAGACGAGTTGTCGTAGGCCTCGATAGTCCGAGTAGACGGTATCAAATGGCTTTCATGGATGCGGAGAGCTCGCATCATGCCGAGAGGGAGGACATTAACGGCTGACCCGTTATCTACCAATACTCCGGGAGTGATATGGTGTTGAGTTTGAGAGTGATGTACGTAGCTTCGTTGTGCCCCGAGGCGTCTCTCGGTAAGTCTTCATCACGTAACGTGATCATGCCGCCATACAAAGCGGGAGTCGTAGATCTCGCCTCTATCCGTAGAAGGAGAGTCATCCAGCCCATCCGTTTCCTCGTCTTCCTCTTGCGAGGTAAAGCCTTGGCTGGAACCTCGGAGTATGTTGAGGCCGCCCGTGGCGGTTGCCGCCCTTGGTTAGCACATTGATCGAGTGCGATTGCTAAGCCGACCTTGATCTTCCTTTACCGGTCCGGCTCTAAGCCGGACAAGTTGAATCTTGGCCGATCCCGTGGAGGGTTAGGCTTCGACCGGCGCAAGACTACCAAGATCTCGAGGTATTCCGGTGTTCCGTGGTCTCGACTCCGGTTTCACTGGCTTTTCGCTTTCCCACCCCCGTCTCGCTTCTAGAGCCGCATGGCCCGGAGGCAAAGAGGACTCGGCCGGAGTACAAGACGTAGTAGTCGAACCTCCCTGAGGGTTCTCCAAGTGTACCTACGCCGGTATCTCCGGCCAGATCTTTCTCTCGCTGCCGTTGAGAGGATTTCTTCTTCTCGTTTTCTGAGGATTGCTCCGACAGCTCGAGACTCGTACCTGTGCAAAGCGGAGCAATCACAAACATCGTAGCCGATGTGGACATTAGAGGAGGATCCACTGAAAGAGGCGGAGAAACCGGCTCCCGTGGCACGCTTCGGGCACCCACTCAATGGAATTCACGCCGTTATTGTTCTGAAAGGGATTCCCGATCGTATTGGGCCCACTGGGGCGCTCTAACTTGCCTTCTTCTATCAAGTTCGATTTCGTATCGTAACCCCAAACAGCTTGTCGCTGGTATGGCCGTGATACCGATGGAAGGCGCAGATTTGCTCTTGTCCGCATTGGCTACGGAACTTTGGGTTTGTAATTGGCCACGGCTTAAGGAGACCCTCCTCGATTAACCCTTCCAACATCTTGCTCAAAGGCATGTCCAACTTGTCGAAGTGTACGACATGCCGCTTCGAGTAGAATTGTTGCTTTGCGGGACTCGGGTTTCGTTACCCGACCGTTGTCCCCGATGGACGTAGCCGATGCACGTATCTTTCCCTCACGGGGCCGCAGATTGAATGCACTGCTGAGCGGTATCTCGTATGGCCGTGCAAGAGCCAACTTTTCCTTGAGATCCTTCTCGAACCGTGAGCCGGCATTGACCATGGCCCGAGATCCGGGAAGAAATTGTGACTCGATGAGAGTTCTCGATGGACGGTCTCAAGCAAGACTTCAAGATCCGCATCCGTTCGTCTTTGGAGAGTGGCTCCATGATTTCGGAGAGTTTCCAGCTCCATCTCTTGTAGAATTCCCCAACACTTTCATCCGCTCGCTCGGGTGATTAAGTCCTCGCGACTTGTTTCCCACTCTAAGTTGGATCTCGTACTGCCCAGAAGATGTTACCGATCTGTTCCCGTGCGGCGATCCGCAGCTTGACCCTCGTAAACCATCGTAACGCCGAACTTTTGAGCGTATGCCGGAAGTGGTCGGCCATTTGCCGGGAGGGTTGCTCCTTTTGCTCTCATGCCGAGAACGTAAGTGTCGACGTGCGTTTGAGGACATTCGGTTCCATCGAATCGGTCCATCTCCGCATTCTCGAACTTGGCAGGGAGAGGCGTGACCATTCCCGGATCTCGTGGATTTGAGCGTTTCCCGCTTGAGCCGCTCATGGCGGCTTTCGTGTCTTTCTATCCGCTCGACCATCCAGCTAAGGTTGGGTCCAAGGGTGGACCGTGAGGCTCGGCGCCGGTGCTACCACGTGAGCGGTAGTGATTGGAGGTGGAAGGCTTGGTATATGAGAATATACGGAGCCTTTTCGAATCAGACGGGGTTTGTCCCCGGTGTTTAGGGATTCGTGTATAGGCAACGGGACGAACCCGGGAGGGTATTGAGGGATATTGGCATCCTGAGATGGTCCATGCCGGTGCGCCGGTGATATTGAGTGACGGGTGTAGCACCTGGCCGACTAAAATTGACAGGTTGCCCCGAGAGGTGGCAACATGGAGCCTAGGTCGGCCGTTTCCTTGGTCGGGAGGCATCCCGTAAGTTGGCGGGGGAGGAACCCGATTGAAGGTTTGGTGAACCGGTTTTGGGAATCGTCATCCTCGACTGTGACAAAAGTACCGTCCGACCGGGGATAGCCGCTATACCTCGCTCATTCGTAAGCCGTACCACGAAATTCTCGTTGATCTTCTTTCGCCTCTTGTGAACCTCACAAGCCCGGATGGCTTCTTCCAATGTCATATCTCGTTACCGGTGGCGGGGTCCTTCCCCGTCACGATTTCTCGGTGAGCTAGACATGTCGGAAATTCTGGCCGAGGGAACCGAGGGAACCGAAGAACCGTCTCGACGCCGCCGTTATCGTGATCCCGGCAAGGCGCCGACCCGGAAATCAACCACTTTCTCGCCGCAGTGGAACGAAAGGAAGGGTTTAGGCTTCGGAAAAGGGTATTTGGCTCAAGGTTTTCGGGCTTGTGCAATGTGCAGTTACCGATTAAAGTTTACTTAAAGCGCGTTTTCTCAGAGTCCTAATTGGTTGGAAAAGAGCGTGTCTTCTTTTTCGCAACTAATCCTAGAGCTCTAATCGCTGATCTCGTCACTACGCTTATAAGCCCCTCGTTTCCATTGTAGATCATCTTTCTCAAGACGGACTATCCCGAGCGAGGTCTGATAAGGCAAGCGAGTTCCACCGACAAAGGAAAAAGTGAACTTAAGGCTAGCTGATCACGCAAACTTTCGACGTGTGCGGCGTACGGGCCACTGGCCGAGGTCAACGTCCTTAAGTTAAGGCGGGAGTCGTGCCAAAATTTGGGCATGACCTCTCCTGACTCGCTTGTGCGAGAGACCTTAGCTTTTTAGCGTTGGCCAAGTTGTGGCTGGCACGGTACATACGGCGAGGTTTGGTGACATGGCGTCACATTGAACCTTCGGGTATATTTTTCGGCAGAGCTCCGCGTCAAAGTCAAGGCTGAAAAGCTCAAGACTTCGGGTCGGGAACGACCTTTGGTCTCAAAATCTCGAGCCTGACTCGAGCGGCCCGGCGTAAAACATACACTTAGGCTTTATGACACGAGCTAGGCCAAAACCAACCGGGTCTTGGACAAAGTGTGACACAAAGAGCGCATGGCTTACACGGGCTAGGATGGGATGTTTGGGACGACCCCGTGCGCCCCGAAAGGTGTCTCGCGCACCAATCGGAGTGCAACCGATAAGGCCATCCCGGGTTAGGGGTCAGAGTGTGCAAGGTACCGAGGCGCCAAGTGCACGTGAAGTGCGGTGTTCCGAGGCAAAGAAGTGCGCGTAGTGTGCGGTCACTAAAATTCTTTTTTTCCGAGTAAAACAGAGATTTTTCGTAATGTGTCTTAAAGAATTTATGATGCACAGCTCAAAAGACAAAGCATGAAAATCAAACATGAATGGGGATGCACAAACATGGTAAGATTTTGAAAAGTTGACAATGTAATGCCTTTCGAAACAAAAACCGTTCGAGGTTTAAAGGAACACACACACACGAAAACGAGGAAGGGTAAACAAAAGTTTGACCCACGGAAGGCTTTTTAGAAAACATCGGCAGTTTTGAAAAAAGTATCTTTTCCCCAGCGGAGTCGCCAACTGAAATTACCCGGATTTCGCGCGGACGCGAAACGCGGTTGTCTTTCGCGGAGGGTTGGTGTCTGAGACCTCGCTTCATGGGAAGGAACAAAATGAGGAGTCGCCACGCGGTTTTTGTATTTTGAGCCCAAACGTTGAGAAACGGCTATTGTGAAAAGGTGTCGTTTTTATTGGTAGCAAAAACTTAGGAAAAGGCTTTTTTGAAAAAGGGGATCATTTTTATTGGCAGCAAAAACGAGTAAAAAGCTTTTTTGTACCAGAGATTGTTAGGTTCGGAGGTCAAGTTACGTTTCGGGTAGAGTATGACGAGATCGCCCGAAACGCCTCGCATGACGAGTCTTTCTACCTTTCTCGAAATCGTGTGTGTGTGTGTGTGTTTTGAAATGGGGGCTTGAATGACAAGCTTAATCTTGGTTTGAATGACAAACGTTGATTAGGTGACTTTGTTTGAAAAGACGAGCGTTTGAATGACAAACATCCGTTTTGAGTTTGAAATGAGCGTTTGCGTGGCAAACGTCGACTTTGAGCCATACGAGTCATTGTTAACGATTTTTACGGGAAAAATGCGTATTAAATGATTTTAAGTGTCAAATGGCGGCTTTGAGTTTGAAGATGAGCATTCGGAGGCCGAACGTCATTTCGCGCGTTTTGAAAGAGAGTTCGACGGACGAACTCCGGTTTTGAACCGGGCATTACATTGTTAACGATTTTTACGGGAAAAATACGTATTAAATGACATGCGATCAACGAATCGGGTTGCGACTCGGACTTTGAAAAGTAAATACTATCACAATCCAAACGGATCGGACTTGTAAATGACAAAGATTTAAAGCGGTGTCAACGGAATCAAACGATCCGGATTCGTAAATGACGATCAACGAGGCCAAACGGCTCGGAATTGTAAAGGACGATCAACGAGGCCAAACGGCTCGGAATTGTAAATGACGATCAACGAGGCCAAACGGCTCGGAATTGTAAATGACGATCAACGAGGCCAAACGGCTCGGAATTGTAAATGACATGAAAGTAAACGAACGGGGTCGGAACGCCGTTTTAACCCGTGATTACTTCTCTTACGGAAAGAGAAGAGGATCAAGGGGCTAAAACGTATCGGACCCCGTTAGACAGAGGCGTCTACATTTTGATAACGGACGTTCGAAATAGTTATAGCGACTGGCGCGTAAACCGAGACGAAATGGAAGATTCAGAGAGAGGAAGTTATACCTATGGCTAGGGTCGACTCCTTTGGCTCGGGAGGTGTGTACGGGACACGGAAAGTGATTCGAAAGGTTGTTTCGAAGTTGTAGGGTGCGTATTTGATCGAAATACGAAGGTTTCACGCGAATCGAGACAAAACGGGAGCTCGGGAAGGGTGAAAACCAGCTTTGGACCGTGGGGTGGTGATTTTTGGTGTGAAAAAATCCTCTTGCCTTTCGACAAAGAACTTCTATTTATAGGGTGAAAATTGCGTAGGAGTCCCCGGACTTGACCGAATTTCGTGGGTTTTGGGAATTTTGGAAACTGGGACTTGGCCGGCAATTTCGTGAAAAGTGCACAAAGCGAGTCCCACGGACTTGGCTTGCAAACCAGTGGGCATTTTGGTCTTTCCCTCCGAAATTGATTGAAGGGTGACTAGAGGGAGGTGGCATGGCTGCCACGTGCCCTCTGAGTCACCAGCTGAGGTGGGATTTTGTCCCTCGGTCCCGGTTTTGTCCGTTTTTTAAAATAACAGTCCGGGAAATGTCCGAAACGCCCCCGAAAAGTGCCGGAAAATGCGTTTTTCAGGGAAAGCCATACTTTTACGTGAGATGTCACGTGCTAAGTACGGTTCGACGTCGGATGCACGGGCAAGCCCCGGACGTCTCGCTGGCACAAAGAACGGGAGTTTAACGAGTTCCGGTTAACCTGGAGCGGGCCAGTTAACGGATTTCGGTTAACTTTCTGACGGATTTGGACGATCCGGATTTGGGTACTTACAATAATTTATTGTTTATCCTTTAAATAATTAAGCATATGATATATTTAGATTACATACTCATTATCATTCAGTTGAATATCCAACTTTTTAGCACTGATTTTCTGCACATAGTCAAAATCTCTGAGACGTAAAATGACCTCACCAATCACATCTAGCAAATAAAAATTCCCTGTTAGTAAATATCATAATTCATTTAAGAGTAAAAGAAAAAAATGATATGCGAAGTACAAATTTCACCCACAACAAATTGCACATTTAAAGACCCAAAAGATTCAAAAGATGTGAACTCGAAACTATTATCCGAAATGTGGATAGATGTATCGGCATTGGATACGTCAGTGGCTAGACTAAAGTCAATTTCTATTGGTGATTAAGTTTTGCTTTTTGGTTAGGTTGAATATTTTGTTCAACCCCAAATTTTGAGATCTTTAGAACTCTCTCTTCTTCAAACATATTCTTCAATTTGGGCAGCAAGCTACTTGGGACGGTAGCCTGAATTTTAGATCCCTAAACAAAATATACAATAATATTAATAAAATAATACGAGTATTAATATTATTAAATGTTAATCGCATTAAACATTAGGCAAGATACTGAAGGTAATTGATAAAAAATATTATCTCCTTATCAACTAATATCATCTCAATAGACATTTTTCCGGATCGTTCCTTCTGCTCCCATTTGCATAAGATACGGACGTTGATGCTACAAAGTCTAGCTCTCTTATCAATTGATTTGATAGCAATGATTCGACTTGTTGCCAATATCTGTTATTTAATTTAAATACATGAAACCATACGTGAGGTAAATATTCAACCAACGACATTCAATTTATCAAAATACATCAAGTGGGATATGTGTATGTGTTGTTGTTGTTGTATATTCTTTTGCAGTTTTCGGCAGCCAAACAATGGATGACTTATTCTTGTAAAGATCAGGTTCGCATTCAGAAATTTGCTAATTGAAGTGTATTTTTCCCTATTACAGATTGTTTAGTGAAAAAAGATACTACTCTTGTTTTATATTTCTAGAGCCAAGCCAACAGGTTAGCCTACTTAGTACTTGTCATGAGCTTGTTTTAGTGCCCAAGTTAGATCCCATATTATTTAAATTTAGAACGGGCAACTAACTCTTTCCAAATATGTCTGTAAACTTGTCTCTGGGTTGCCAAATTAGGGCTTATATCAACAACTTAATTAGTCAGAGAATACCATACAATCCTTGAGCTCAAAAACACACTTGAAAAATAATAAATGCTTCATTGATCCAAGCAACCAATCCATGCTAAAACCTAAATAGTTTTAGAGAGCATTGGCTCATGCAGGAGCATCTAGTTTTGGTTGATAACAGGACAAGGTTAAGTGGCTTGTATTTTGTGCTGCTTGGGTGCTAGAATAGAGTTTAAGTCCCAAAGATTTATTCTTATGTGTTAAGAATATTATATAGTGATGAAAGTTTCGGTCACAGTTCAGATGCAATTAGGTCTTTGAAAATGAATTTGAAATCATGTCAGGAATATACAAACTCCGTTACTGTATGCGTTTAACACCTACATTGCCCAGAGGCTGAAAAATAATTTTTAAGCATGTACAAGCAATTATAACTACATTATTAAGATTTTTTTGAAAATGAACATTCATTTAGGTATAGAGAAAGTACATTTTATTATAATAAGATAAATTACATCACCATCACCATCTGACTGGCAAACAACATAACCCCTAAATCCATATGGGTATAGCAAGTTTTTACTGTTTTAGTCATAAATTTTAAGTGTCATCTTTACCTAGACTAAATATTATGGCGAAATTTATATCTATAGTTATATCTCTCTGCATTTCACTCAACCAAAATATAATCTTCTAATTTCATAATTTAGCTAATACATTTCACTAATCATCTAACAAATGGAATATCCAAGGTTGGTGATAAGAATGTCGCCTAAAAAATTGATGCTTGGGGGAGAAAATTCAAACTCTAGGCTTAAATCGTTATATAAGGAAGATTTGAGACTTCTTGGCAAGGTAAATTTAGTGTCATTATAGTTGTGTGACAAGTTGCTGTAAATAAATTCATATTTGAGACTTCTTGGCTAGGTAGCATAAAATTCAAATTTTAAATTAAATCTGACCAAACATGCATGACATAATGAGATAAAATGTATTGATTAAGTCAACATTGACATTTATTTTTGGACGGGAGAAGTATGCATAATTATAATTGTACATTTATAAATATGCAATGAATTTAATACTCTCTATGTTTCATTTTGTTTGGCCACAAGACAAAATCACATAATTTAGAAATCTTAATAAATGTCTTGCTTATTTTTTATATTTTCAATTATACCATTCCCTAATTATGGCATGAGAATTCGGACATGTCTAATTGATTAGTTAAATATAAAATATAAAAAGAAGTATAATAGAAAATTAATATATAAATTTACATTGGATTTGTAATGTCTAAACAAAAATGAAAATATGTCCAAACATAGTAAGACGGAGGGAGTATGAAACATGAAATTGAAAGAACAAAATAAATCAACAATCAATAATTTAGCAGGGTAGGGTGAAGAGAGTCATACAAATATGACAAAATTTAAAAAGCATAAAGATTATTATCTCAATATATCTTAAGAGTGTGTAATTATCATTGTATTGAGCAACTTTAAAATCCCTTGAATGTCTCAAAGATGATCAGTTTTGCATTTTTGAGATTATCATTTTGGCTCCCATCTATCTCTCATTATTAAACCTTAGTAACAAAATATATTTTTACAGAAAATTAAAATACAAATGACACAATTTAATTCTCATTATCTTGATTTTAAAATTCAAAACAACATTATCAAGAATCAAACATCAAATCTACTAAAAAATATAATTATTATAGACCAAAATAGCACAACCATAACAGTACAGATTCACGCAAAAATTAGTCAACTAAAACCGAGTCACCACACAGATTCATCCATTAAAAGCCAAAGAAAATAGAATAACAAAGTGATTAAACTGTAAAATAAAATAGATTAGATTTTATCTCGGTTAGTATTTGAATTGCATCGTAAAGAAGAGTGAAACGTATATGGTAGCAATTTTTTTTTTTGCAAAAAAAAATGATTTAAGTATTCAATTAAGGTAAAAAAAATTGATTTTGTATTTAAATTTGGAAAAAATATTTAATCTAATTATAATTTTAGTATTCAATTTTGTTTAGTTAATTTTAGAATTAACTTATAATTAATCCTAAAGTTCAAATTTGAAATTCAATCTAGTTGTATAAGTTTCAAAATTTAACTTTTGAAAATTTTAGATATTGATTTTTTGTAAATTGTTAATTAATAATTGAAATCAATAACTTTTAAATCGACGAATTAAATACCGCCACGTGGATTTCCACGTCATAAAGCCACGTGGCGGGCTGTGTGCATTGTATTTTCTTCTACTTTAATATATAATATAGACTAGTATTTGAATTGCATCGTAAAGAAGAGTGGAACGTATATGGTTGCAATTTTTTTTGCAATTTTAGCGTAGTGAAAAGATGACAAAGAAGAGTAACCCAATCATTATGAATTGTATACGCTACCAATTTGGTTATTTAACACTTTATGTTGGTTACTTTTACCTCCGTCTCAAAATAAATATTAAAAAAATCTAATTTAATTTTGATCAAGAACATTTTTTTTAAATAATAGACATTTATTTTGGAAGGAAGTACCATTTACATTGTTTGATATTGTCTACCACATTAACATCCATACCAACCCCAAGAAATATAGAATCGAGTGTTTGGGATGAAAAAAAAACAGACAATTGAAATCAATGTTAAAAGTTTGATTATGAAATGGACTGCCTTTGAGAGATTCAAATGATACACACTCAAAAAATAATTAAATTAAGCTAAATCATTACAAGGACTCATCCTTTTCTGGAAAAAAAATGAAGTGAACTGAAAGAAAGAGAGATACCTAGATGTTGACTTCGATAACGATTGAAAATGGAAGACATGAGAAAAAAAATTGCAATGACAAAGATAATATATTAGTATATCATTCAATATTTTGATTAGTTAAATAAGATTGAATACAATCAATAAAAATATTTTTATCAGCTCAAATAATCCATAAGAAAAATAAAATTTTGGTGTGCTTAAATTAAGGAAAAAAATTGATTTTGTATTTAAATTTGGAAAAAATATTTAATCGGATTATAATTTTAGTATTCAATTTTGTTTATTTAATTTTAGAATTAACTTATAATTAATCCTAATGTTCAAATTTGAAATTCAATCTGGTTGTATAAGTTTCAAAATTTAACTTTTGAAAATTTTAGATATTGATTTTTTGTAAACTGTTAATTAATAATTGAAATCAATAACTTTTAAATATATTTTAGATAATAATATATTATCTAGATGTTGGAGTGAAAGAATTACTAATCAAAAAAATGAATTGGAAGTGAAAGAAATAGAGGATTTCCACGTTATTGATTAGTAATTCTTTCACTCAAATTTGACAAAGATAATATATTACTAATAATTCTTTCACTCAACGTCTAGATAATATATTATTTCTCCATGGTTTGTCTCATAAGATATATTGCCTCCATAATCGATCTTTTCGGCATAAACCCAAATTGATTCTCCGAAATATCCACAATTTTTCTCAGCCTTTGTGCAATTATTATCTGATTATAATTTTAGAAAAATATATTGTTAATTAATAGTTGAAATCAATAACTTTTAAATCGACGAATTGGAGTGAAAGAATTATTAATTAACAATCTGTATTTTCTTCTACTTAAATGATTTCAATTAATTAAATTAATAATTGAAATCAATAACAATCTATATTTTCTTCACTTAAAAGTTATTGATTTCAATTATTAATTAACAATCTATATTATAACTTTTAAATCGACGAATTGGAGTAAATCAAATTTGAAATTCAATCTAGTTGTATAAGTTTCAAAATTTAACTTTTGAAAATTTTAGATATTGATTTTTTGTAAATTGTTAATTAATAATTGAAATCAATAACTTTTAAATCGACGAATTGGAGTGAAAGAATTACTAATCAAAAAAATGAATGAAGTGAAGTGAAGTGGAAATCCTCGACCTTTGCTAAGAAAAAATCAATATCAGCACAAGGACTCATCCTTTGCTATGAAAAAAATGACTTTTAATACTCCCTCCGTCCTTAAATATTTGTCTCATTTCTCCTTTTCCTTTGTCCCAAAAAGTTAGTCTCATTTTCAAAATTAAAGCTTCAAAATCACTAAATTTTCAAAACTTGTAACATTTAGGGACAGAGTATTGCATAACGGCGGTGTATATTATCAATAATTTTCAAAGCGTTCGTAAAAATAACAAAAATTAAAGCTTCAAAATCACTAAATTAAAATGTTTGAAAAGTCAAATGGGACAAACATTTAGGGAGGAGGGAGTATATTATTAGATAATAATATATTATCTAGACGTTGAGTGAAAGAATTATTAGTAATATATTATCTTTGTCAAATTTGAGTGAAAGAATTACTAATCAATAACGTGGAAATCCTCTCTTTCTTTCACTTCCAATTCATTTTTTTGATTAGTAATTCTTTCACTCCAAGTCTCCAACATCTAGATAATATATTATTATCTAAAATATATTTAAAAGTTATTGATTTCAATTATTAATTAACAATTTACAAAAAAACAATATCTAAAATAATTAAATGACGTGGAAATCCACATGGCGGTATTTAATTCGTCGATTTAAAAGCTATTGATTTCAATTATTAATTAACAATTATATTATATATTAAAGTAGAAGAAAATACAATGCACACAGCCCGCCACGTGGCATTATGACGTGAAAATCCACGTGGCGGTATTTAATTCGTCGATTTAAAAGTTATTGATTTCAATTATTAATTAACAATTTACAAAAAATCAATATCTAAAATTTTCAAAAGTTTAATTTTGAAACTTATACAACTAGATTGAATTTCAAATTTGAACATTAGGATTAATTACTAAAAATCAATATCAGCACAAGGACTCATCCTTTAGATTGAAGGAATCTCGAAAACCTCGAGATTTCAAAGTGTGTCTCCACAACTCCAATTTACTTTGCACACCCTCTTTTGTCTCATCAATCAGCACAATATCATCTGCGAACAACATGCACTTTGGTATATCATCTTGAACTGACCTCTTCAATTCGTCCATTATCAAAGCAAAAAAAAGGGGCTAAGTGCGGAACCTTGATGCATTCCAATCTTTATAGGGAACTCTTCAGTCTTCCCAACACTAGTTTTAAAAGTTATTGATTTCAATTATTAATTAACAATTTACAAAAAATCATTATCCAAAATAATTAAATGACGTGAAAATCCACGTGGCGGTGTTTAATTCGTCGATTTAAAAGCTATTGATTTCAATTATTAATTAGCAATCTATATTATATATTAAAGTAGAAAATATAATGCACACAGCCCGCCACGTGACATTATGACGTGAAAATCCACGTGGCGATATTTAATTCGTCGATTTAAAAGTTATTTATTTCAATTATTAATTAACATTTTACAAGAAATTAATATCTAAAATATATTTCGATAATTGCACAAAGGCTGAGAAAGGCTGAGAAAAATTGGAGTGCAAAGTAAATTAAATTCTTTCAAGATGACGTGGAAAAAAATCAATATCAGCACATGGACTCATCCTTTACTAATCAATAACGTGTAAATATATTTTTCTAAAATATATAATATATTTTTCTAGACGTGGATTTCCACGTTATTGATTTCAATTATTAATAATTCTTTCACTCAAATTTGACACACTCAAAAAATAATTAAATTAAATTAAATCATCACAAGGACTCATCTTTGCTAAGAAAAAAATGAAGTGAAGTGAAAGAAAGAGATGATACCTAGATGTTGACTTTGATAACGATTGAAAATGGAGGACATGTGAAAAAAAATGCAATGACAAAGATAATATATTAGTATATCATTCATTTTTTTGATTAGTTAAATAAGATTGAATACAATCAATAAAAATATTTTTGTCAGCTCAAATAATCCCTAAGAAAAATAAAAGTTTGTTGTGCTTAAATTAAGGAAAAAATTGATTTTGTATTTAAATTTGGAAAAAATATTTAATCTGATTATAATTTTAGTATTCAATTTTGTTTAGTTAATTTTAGAATTAACTTATAATTAATCCTAATGTTCAAATTTGAAATTCAATCTAGTTGTATATGTTTTAAAATTTAACTTTTGAAAATTTTAGATATTGATTTTTTGTAAATTGTTAATTAATAATTGAAATCAATAACTTTTAAATCGACGAATTAAATACCGCCACATGAATTTCCACGTCATAATGCCACGTGGCGGGCTGTATGCATTGTATTTTCTTCTACTTTTTTAATATATAATATAGATTGTTAATTAATAATTGAAATCAATAACTTTTAAATCGACGAATTAAATATCGCCACGTGGATTTCCACGTCATAATGCCACGTGGCGGGCTGTGTGCATTGTATTTTCTTCTACTTTAATATATAATATAGATTAGTATTAGAATTGCATCGTAAAGAAGAGTGGAACGTATATGGTTTGCAATTTTAGCGTAGTGAAAAGATGACAAAAAAGAGTAACCCAATCATTATGAATTGTATACGCTACCAATTTGGTTATTTAACACTCTATGTTGGTTACTTTTACCTCCGTTTCAAAATAAATATTAAAAAAATTTAATTTAATTTTGATCAAGAACATTTTTTTAAAAATAATAGACATTTATTTTGGAAGGAAGTACCATTTACATTATTTGATATTGTCTACCACATTAACATTCATACCAACCCCAAGAAATATAGAATCAAGTGTTTGGAATGAAAAAAACAGACAATTGAAATCAATGTTAAAAGATTGATTATGAAATGGAACTGCCTTTGAGAGATTCAAATGATACACACTCAAAAAATAATTAAATTAAGCTAAATCACCACAAGGACTCATCCTTTGCTAGGAAAAAATTCAAGTGAAGTGAAAGAAAGGGAGGATACCTGGATGTTGACTTCGATAACGATTGAAAATGGAAGACATGAGAAAAAAAATGCAATGACAAAGATAATATATTAGTATATCATTCAATTTTTTGATTAATTAAATAAGATTGAATACAATCAATAAAAATATTTTTATCAGCTCAAATAATCCCTAAGAAAAATAAAAGTTTGTTGTGCTTAAATTAAGGGAAAAAAAAATTGATCTTGTATTAAAATTTGGAAAAAATATTTAATCTGATTATAATTTTAGCATCCAATTTTGTTTAGTTAATTTTAGAATTAACTTATAATTAATCCTAATGTTCAAATTTGAAATTCAATCTAGTTGTATTTAAATTTGAGAGATTCAAATGATACACACTCAAAAAATAATTAAATTAAATTAAATTATCACAAGGACTCATCCTTTGCTAAGAAAAAAAATGAAGTGAAGTGAAGTGAAAGAAAGAGAGGATACCTAGATGTTGACTTTAATAATGATTGAAAATGGAGGACATGTGAAAAAAAATGCAATGACAAAGATAATATATTAGTATATCATTCAATTTTTTGATTAGTTAAATAAGATTGAATACATTCAATAAAAATATTTTTATCAGCTCAAATAATCCCTAAGAAAAATAAAAGTTTGTTGTGCTTAAATTAAGGAAAAAAATTGATTTTGTATTTAAATTTGGAAAAAATATTTAATCTGATTATAATTTTAGTATTCAATTTTGTTTAGTTAATTTTAGAATTAACTTATAATTAATCCTAATGTTCAAATTTGAAATTCAATCTAGTTGTATAAGTTTCAAAATTTAACTTTTGAAAATTTTAGATATTGATTTTTTGTAAATTGTTAATTAATAATTGAAATCAATAACTTTTAAATCAACGAATTAAATACCGCCACGTGGATTTCCACGTCATAATGCCACGTGGCGGGCTGTGTGCATTGTATTTTCTTCTACTTTAATATATAATATAGATAGTTTTCATTGTTTGAATTTTAATCAATTTTAAGTAAATTAAATATTAGTACAATTTAATGAAAAAAAGTACAATCAAATTTGTCTTTGTTTATCATTGCTTCATAATTTTACATAATAAAATAATTAATAAAACATTATAAGTTCCATTATAAAGTTAAAAGTGTCATTTAAATATTTTAAAGATATAACAGACATTAATAAGTTTGAACTAATTAATGTAAGTTTTTCGTCTTAAAATAGATGTCCGAAAAATATCAAAATTTATTGTTTAATTAAAAGTGAATTCGAAATTATTTTGATTATTTATTTTGGAATGGAGAAAGTTTATTAATATCATGTTTACTTATTTCAAATGAAAGAAAATTATATTTTGATTAGAATTCTCCTAAAATAGCGAATTCCCCTAAAATAGTGTTTGTTTAGGGTATTAACACTATAATTTTGTCCAAAATTGTTTTGAGTAATACTTTTAATATACTTGTACTCTAAGAATCATATTTCGGATAGTTTGTCTAACTTTTGACATTCTTGGTCAATTCAATCTAACTTAAAAAAAATTATGAAAATCTAATCATATCCATGTGCAATTCTAAAAATTGTGATTGATAGTATTTCTTATGGTGAATAAATAACAATTTATACAATTGTATATGTATAATTAGACTTTATAAATTATGATTAAAGTCCTTAAGAAAGTGAAAGTGAGACGAACTTTCAGGAATTATATGTTATTTTGAAATGTGACATGTCCTCATTAAGATAATACAAATGAAGCATAAAATTATCACCAAATCTTTTTGTGTGATTCTGCTTTCGATCACCTACTTAGTGGCATCGGCCATGAACTTCTCCTTCGTCTCCTCCAATTCTTTTGTATGCTCCTCCTTCACTTCCTCTAGTTCCTTGATGTGTTCCTCCTCCACTTTCAGCATTCTGGCGGTGAGACTTCCCAGCTCCTTCTCAGCCTGATCAGCCCTCAAGCTCTCCACCTTGGCCTTCTGAGTCAAGATCTTGTTCTTATCTTCTCTCACCTCCACCTCTTTCAGCAGAAAATCTATAAACTTCATCATCAGCAAGAAGACTTATTCTCATATTAAGTAATTTACGCCTAGAAATTTCTATGTACCTCCCAAATCAGAGAGGGATTTTACCTTCTCAGAAGAGCTTTCCGCATTAGCCCTTACATTCTCTACCTTCAAATCATCTTCCACCACGATCACCACATCATCCAGCTTTCTCTTCTTCCCTGCCTTGTTGATTGAGCTATCCCCCTTCGGGATAGGGGCTTACCTCCTTCCAGCTTTATTCCCACCTTTGCTCTCAAGCTTGACATTATGTCGTTTACATTGAATCCTGCTTTAGAACGGGTCACTACATGATGAAAAGGAGAAGGGTCACATGGATGAGCACAAAGTCAAGAAAACTATTTGCTATGAAGGAAATTTTACCGGAAGACATCTTGATGGGGCTAACACTAGCAGAAACTCTACTGTCTTTTTCCTCCTCTCTTGAATCTTCTCCTACAAACTCAACAGGGGAAGGTCGGTACTTGCGCAAGGAATCAGGAAACAATCTCAAAATCAAGTCCACATTAGCAGCAGTGTCATCTAACGGCGGGAACAACTCCTCCAACGTATTAACTATACAAGAAGGAAGCAAGCACAACATGTCAAAATGAAATCGAACAAGATGGGAAGATGTAAGTGAAATACTAAGCAACCTCTACCTTGACGGTTCCAAGCGGACACCAACTCTTTGCCTCCCTCCAGACTCGCCTTCTTCACATAAAAGTATTTATGTTTACACCCTCTATCCGCCGCGTCTAAACCCAAAACTAGGGGGTCCCTACCCGGCTTAATCCTAAAATTGTATCTACCATTGCCAAATGCCCTAATGTCATAAACAAAGGCCAACTCTTCTAAACCGGCAACAACCTCGTGCTCAGCAGAAATTTTATCCAAGGTATGCAAGGTGCGCCAACCGATAGGCATCAATTGACAGTATGACAGTTGGGTGGCCTCAAAGAAGCGGGTGATTAATGGGGAAAAGGGGAATTTTAAACCTATGGTAAACGGGTATTCATAAAAGCCTACCTAATCCTCGGAAATACAATCAGCGCTGGAAGATTCCCCAGGCACTAGGAACTCTGCGTTGGGAGGAAACGCATTTTTCCTCTTCAGAGCATCAATGTGGGACGCCCTGAAATTGCACCATTCGTTTTCTTTCTTCTTAAAAAACCCTAGCACCGGCAGGGTGGACGGGGACCTAGCGCCGGCATGGTGGAGATTTTTTGAAGAGGAAATTCAGTTTTCTCCCTTAAAACCGAGTAAATATGAAAAGACTGCTACAGGCGCCTACTAAGAAGCCCATAATAGCCCTAATTTCTCACAAACCGTGCGAGCCACCTCATCAATTCCCTTGCAAAACCGAGGCGACACTTGGCAAAACATTAAAACTTTTCGTATTCAGCATGGAAAGCCTCAATATTTTAGGGGCAATTGTTTCACCCTAAAAAAATCACTCAGCATGTTCTACATCTTAATCATCCATCTTGAACTAACGCCTTGAATTATCTGTTGTATATTTCCTATTTTTCAGAAAACGAGTAACGCACAAGATAACCCTATCACGGGTAAACAAAGACCTTGTCAACGATGGAGTAAAACTCATAACGGCCATGATTCCCACAGATAAATAACGGTTGTAAATCATCAACCAGTCGCTTGATTCTATGCGAGAAAATAGGGATTGCATTCAAGCTGTTGTTTTAGTTACACTTATGTATATATAAACCCTATAGAACGCACATGTACTCACATTACACACTCTACTTCACGCTCATACTGCACATTGTACTCAAAGAAAAGAATATCAATAAACATTTTCTTGGTTAAGGTAGGCTTTTCCTAAAGCCTCCCGAGGTTTTTTCCGGCGAACGATTGTTCAAAGGTTTTCCTCGTTACATCCTCGTGTTCATCTTGGTTTGAGAGTTATATTTCATTTGTGCCCAAACATCCTTGATAGATAAATTTAATTGTTGAAATTTGTCCAAAACATTATTGGTTAACCACTTTAATGGGTCTTATACAGCTAAGCAGGCCAAAATGACAAGTTATCTTCAACATGTTAAGATGTTAGCTGGATAGTTTGCAGATTTCACTTTTGAACAGATTCTACGAGAAGAAAATGCTGAAGCAGATGCATTAGCCAACCTGGGTTCAAGTTGTAAAAGCATGCTGAACAATACCATCCCAATTATTCACGTCATGCATCCGGCCATAGATCAACCTGAAGTCTGTCAATTCAATGATCATCTCGATGTAGTAGCCATGCCTGTTAGTAACTCCACATCTTGGATGCTGCCTATAATTCAATTCTTGCAGGATGGAACAGTTCCAACGGATGTGAAAAATCCGAGGTCGTTCAGAATAAAGGTATTGAGATTTACTTTAATAAACAATGTTCTATTTAGGAAATCCTTTACAGGTCTATACATGAGATGCCTAGAACTAGAACCAGAGCAAGCTGAAGAAGTCCTAAGAGAATTAGATGACGGTGAATGCGGCAACCATGTTAGGGGCAAGTCATTGTCATCAAAGGCGTTGAGAACAGGTTACTATTGGCCGACCATGCGGCAAGATGCGGTCAAGTATGTCTAGAAGTGTGATGCATGTCAAAGACATAGCAACATCCTGTATCAGCCTGCTGAACCACTACATCCCATCCTGTCACCTTGGCCCTTTATGCAATGGGGGATGGACATAGTGGGCAAGCTACCAAGAGCGCCTGGGGGCAAAGTGTTCATGCTGGCTATGACAGACTATTTCTCAAAATGGATTAAAGCTGAAGCCTTTGTGCAGATTAGAGATAAGGAAGTGATATCGTTCATGAAAAGAAACATTATAAGTAGATTTGGAGTCCCATCTGAGGTTATATGTGACAATGGCTCACAGTTCATCAGCAAAAAGACGTAAGATTTATGTGCAAGATGGGGAATCAAGTTGATAATGTCTACACCAGTACATCCTCAAGCTAACGGTCATGCTGAGTCTAGTAACAAGTTGATAGTAAATAACCTGAAGAAACGTCTTGTGTTGGGTTTTATGGGTCCATGCGCAGCGGAATTAAGCATAAAATTAACACAAAACCCAAGCCCTAAGATCCGTTCTATATGATTATCCTGAATTGCTATGAGATAGAATTTACCAACCTAAATTGCTTTCCGGTCTTGAGCTATCGAACGGATAATTATGTGATTCGTAATCACAAACTTTTGATCTTCAAATCTTCGAATCTTCAACTCCTTTGGATCTTCAGATTTGAACTCTAGGTCTTTGATTTGTTTGAACAAAACTAAGACCCTCTTTTGGTAATCCACACAAATATGAATGTCGAGAACAATTCTCGGGTTGGGAATTGCTAGATTCCTAAAACTTATGGAAGAATATTGAGAGGACTTTTGATTGTGAATTTCTATTGAAAAATTCGGCTAGGGAATTAGGTCTGACAGACCTCACATATTTATACTACAATAGTATGAATATGTCTCCTAATCGTATTAGGAGAACAGGCTGTCAAACCGCGTAGGGCTTGATATGTCGCGCGGTATATTAAGCCATTGGCTTAATATGTCGCGCGGTATATATAGCCAGATACAGAGACTCTCAACCATTCTTCCTCCGGTTTAACCAATTCATTCTATTTGTGTGTGACCCAATAGGATTGTATTATGTTGGCAATGAGTCCGATCATATCGGCTCTCATAAGACATAAGCGGACTCTAGCAAGCCATTATGTCTACCCAAATAACACAACGTAAGAGTTCACGTTTCCAATGGTACACTTTCATTTATCCCTTTGTCTCACGATGTTATATTGAACACAAGTCATGGTCCACGTCAACTTGTATTTGTTCAATGCTTTCTCGATCTTGAGTATAATGATAGTCCAATCATATTGGGGTGTGGCCACACGCTTTCATCATTATCACTCATTGAGGGGCCCAAGCAAAACATCTCTCTTTCGAGGGACAAATTCCATCTTGACTTATCATCCTTCCCATCATGAATCCGATCATGCCAAAGATAGTCTTTATAGATATCGTGTTAAGATACCGTTTGACTAAAATCAAACATAACTTTCATCATGTGTAAAGTCATGATAATCTCAGGTCTAGGGACTAAATGAAGTGACCATATGAGATTTAATTATGACATTTGACCATGACATAAATCTCATACGGGTCAAGTCCAGTTACTTGTTCTCTGACAAGTACCCATAATTTCAATGTGCATCTCTATGCATATAATCATCATATGATTATCCATTGACAATTATACTAATTATTCTCTTAATAATCAGGGACGGAGATTATTACAATAAATATGCAAACTATATAATAATCAAATAATAAACATAAACGATAAAGATGATACATAACGGTTTTCAGTTAAACATAACTAAAGCCTAGGGCATTACACCAACATCTTGACCAAAAGAAAGGAAGATGGGCCGAAGAACTACCTTTAGTGCTTTGGGCTGACAGGACTACTCCAAAAAGTGCAACTAGACAAACACCTTATTCCTTAGTATTCGGTGCTGAAGGTGTTATCCCTGTAGAGCTTACAATCCCAACTGCTAGATATGGTCTAACAACCCCAGAAGTCAACCAGCTTGCCCTTACCGAAGACCTAGATACTATTAACATGAGTTACAAAGCATAAATTCAGAATTGAGAAAAAGTTACCAGAAGACATTTTGTGGCTACACTCCTCAGGAAATTCAACAACCAATTCCTCAACACTCAACGCAGCAGATAATGGGACAAATTTCCGAAAGTTCTCAGGCAAAGCCCTAATTTGCTTAACAATCTCCAAAGAATTTGGACGACCTGGAAATAACTTGGCTAACTTGGGAACTGCAAAAAACAACTAAAGAAAGTTAGCAATCAAGATAGAATAACAAAGAACAGAAAAGTCCAAGTAGCAAGACTACCTTCCTTCCTCCATTCAGACACCATTTTGTCACCATGCCAGTCAAACTGCTCTTCCTTACATAGAAAAATTTGTTTTTCGGCCCCTATATTTATCTAAAGATTCGGCCAACAAACCTTGTGCCCTATATTTAACCCTAAAACCATACCTAGAAGATCTGTGTGACCTTATATCATAACATCAAGCTAATTCCTCCCAACCCTCAAGCCAGTTAGAGCGCTCAGCCTATCCAACATTTCTAAAATTCTCCAACCTACCGGCATCAGTTGGGTATAAGCAAGTTCGGTGACTTCAAAGAAACATGTGATTAAAAGTGAGAAGGGAAATTTTAAGCCTATTACAAAAGGATATTCTAGAAAACACCCCATTCAGAAGAAATACATTCCGAAGCCAAACTAGGGTTAGGTTTCATAAAAACTGCACCTTCCAAAAAAGCTTTTGTCAAATTCGAGATATCTGACAAGGTGAGCTCACAATGATCTTCGTGAGGTTTATCGAGCAAACCCATGGAAGAAAAACCCTCAGGCAGATCAGCATTCTGGCCTTCATTTTTACAAGAAAGAGAAAAGATGAAGAAAGAGAGAGAAAATCGTACATCCAGAAATTTCTTCCCCTCCTTCGTAGCAATTAGACCGCAAAGCTTAGTATCATGGTTCAATAAGGTAAGTCTAGACGCTTCATAGACTTCCATCACGATTCCAGCGCCTGGACCCACGCAAACCGCCAAGCGTCATTACCCCGTTCAAACTTAAAAACTTAGTGGGCGCCAGCGGTTAATTGAGGAATTTTCAAAATTAAAAAACTTTCTTTTTACTTTAAAAAAATCAGGGGCAATTGTTTGGGGTAAGAGAATCAGCATCCTGGGCGGCGTGACATCTTGAGCTTGCAACTTGACAATACAGCTTGATTAAAAGCATATAAATGCAGGACAGTTACAAGACCAATTTTTCAGGAGACAAACTCGGCCGTTATGGACCAAATAAAACGCATAAAGGATCAGTTTCCCGGCATATTTCAACGTCAACAAGAAATCAAAGCACAACAAATGCATTCGAGAATTGAGGGATCATTGAAGTCATTATCTCTTTGTATTTTTCATATTTATAAAAAGGCAGACAACACATGTACACACACACGCTCACCTGAAAGTATTCTCTGTACTCTTACTCACGGATCCATCACCATAGTGAATAAAATACCATTTTCGAGGTTTTATGCCGGTGAATAAGTTGTTCAAGGACTTTCCTCGTTAAATATCTAGTCTATTACATTTTGAATCTTTAAGTGTTATATTTCATTATGCCCAATTTCATCCCTCAAAGTTGAATTGCTTAAATTTGACCAAAATATTTTGTATCGCTTGTTAGTGGAATTTGAAAATTTTTTTTATGACAAGTCTCATGTCAATGTATTTTTTTTAAGGAAACAAATTTTAATTAAGCCAATTTTTAGTAATCTTTATCCACCATGTGATTATTAATATGCTCAACTTGTTATCTCACATAATATATATGTTCCTAAGGGCTCGTTTGGTTGCCGGATAAGGATTAGCAGTATTATTAATGAGGGGATTATTATGGAAGGGATTAATAATACTTTCCTAAGATCAGTATAATTAGTGAGGGGATTAAGACCTAATCCTAATAAATCGGCTTAATTATCCGGATGCATAATTTACAACCAAACGCCCTCTTAATAAACCTTATTAATCCTGATGAATGTTATCCCGTCTTAAACCTCCTAACCAAACGGCCCCTAACAGTATTAATTTAGGAGTAATTATCATTCTAAATTTAGAAAAAGACTAACATTACTACTATATAGATACTCTTCTGAATCCTCCACCCAAGTTGATTTCTCTTCGTCTTTTGCTCTTCCTATGAATATTCCTCATTTTCCTTTTTTTTCTATAACTCTTTTTCCAGCTTGGAAAGTGTATTTCTTTAGTGAATCATAATTGTGAATTTTAGGCTCCGTTTGTTTCGACGTAAAATATTTTTTGGAAAACGTTTTTCGAAAAATATTTTTCTGTAAAATGTTTTACGGAGGTAGGGCGTAAAATGTTTTACGGAGGAAAGGTGTAAAATGTTTTTGGATGTTTGGTAAAAAAAATATTTTTCGAAAAGGCGTAAAATGTTTTATTAAAAAAAAAAATTAATCATTTTTTGTAACCACCCCCCCCCCCCCCCCGCCTACCCCACCCCACCCCCCACCCCAAAAAAAAAAAAAATTGTAACCGCCCCACCCACCCCCCGCCTACCCCACCCCCCACCCCAAATTTTAATTTTTTTTTGTAACCGCCCACCCACCCCCTCGCCTACCCCACCCCACCCACCCACCCACCCCACCCACCTAACCCCCCACCCAAAAAAAAATAAAAAAATTTGTAACCGCCCCACCCACCCCCTGCCTATCCCACCCCACCAAAAAAAAAAAATTAATCATTTTTTGTAACCACCCCACCTACCCCCTGCCTACCCCACCCCACCCCACCCCCAACTCCAAAAAAAAAATTATTAAAAAATTTTTTTTAATGATTAAAAAAAATAAATTTTTGGGGTGGGGGGTGGATGGGATGGGGTAGGCAGGGGGTGGGTGGGGCGGTTACAAAAAAAAATTGGGGTAGGGGGTGGGTGGGTGGGGTGGGTGGGACGGTTACGAAAAAAAAAATGGGGGGTGGGGGGGTGGGGGTGAGTGGGTGGGGTGGGATAGGCAGGGGGTGGGTGGGGCGGTTACAAAAAATAAAAAAAAAAATTGGGTGGGGGGTGGGGTAGCAGGGGTAGGGGTAGGGGTGATTTTTTTATTTTTTTTAATTATTATTATTATGTTGTACCTTGTGAAATATGAGTTGTACATGAGGGGCACCATTTTTCGAAAAATGTTTTACTTAGGACAAGGTCAGTAAGTCGTTTTACTTAGGAAGGGCGTAAAATATTTTCCGGAAAACGTTTTCTCCATTTTTCGGAAAACAACCAAACAACGGAAAACGAGTTATTTTTCGAAAAATATTTTCCGGGGGCTCTATCAAACAACGGAAAACGAGTTATTTTACGAAAGCGAGTTATTTTACGCCCAAACAAAAAAAATCATTTCGGAACGGATGGAGTATATACTTCCAATGGCAGCTTTGAAAAAACTTATCTCATCTCTTATGGCTCATTAGAGATTCAGAATGCAATAATCATTTGAATTACACAAACTGAAATCTTTCTTCACTATGAAATAACAACATTCACAAATCACAATACCAAAAATCTATACATACTCCTATAATAACAAGATCTTGGTAAATAGAGGAGGTTTGAGGGGCATTTTGGTCATTTCACACGGTGGCAGATTTGCAAAAAAATGGGCTGAAACGACACGTGGCAGTATCGGATTGGTCTTCATTTTTTTTTTTAACGTACAGGACACGTGTCGGCTGAGAAAGACAGGGCAAAATGGACATTTCGCTGGCGCGTGCGTTACACGCGCCGACACCAGCGAGTGTTTGCAGGAAAAAAAATTTTTTTTTTTTTTTAAAAAAAACCTTACACGTGTCAATCTATAATTGGCTGGAAGGAATTCAAAAAAATTTTTTTATCCGATTTCTTTGACTTCAATTATTATATAATAAACTAATTTTTTTAAAAAAAAAAATTTCACCAAAATTCATAATTTTTTTTCCTCTTTAAATAGAGACTTCTTTCATTTGATTTGGACATAGAAAAAAAAAACCTCTTTTTTAAATATAAATTTCTTAATTATTCTTTGTTAATTTTCTTTTTTTTTTTTAATTTTTTTAGTGAAAAATGATTAATTTTGACGCATTATTTTTAATTATAAATATAATATTTTTGTAACACCATCACTTTTATTATGGTTATTGAGTTTATTTTAATTTGATACATCAAACAATTTATTTATTTTATTTAAAAAAATTGAAGCATAGTAAATAAATTATTAATAAAGACGAATATCGGGAATGATGGTCATCAATTTTAAAATTTTGATTGAAGTTGTTTTTTTTTAAACGTGTCGCCCGTTGATTGGCCGGATGAATTTCGGATTTTTTTTTAATCCGATTTCTTTGACCTCAAATATTTTATTATAAATTAATTTTTTTAAAAAAAAAATTTACACCAACATTCATAATGTTTTTTCCTCTTTAAATAGAGACTTCTTGCATTTGATTTGGACACAGAAAAAAAATCATCTTTTTTAAATATAAATTTCTTAATTATCATTTGCTAAATTTTCACTTTCTTTTTAGTGAAATTAATTAACTGTGAAGTATTTTTTTTAATTATAAATGATAATAATAAAATTAATAATAATAATATTAGTATTAAAAAAAAATATTTTGTACTAAATTATTTATTTAAAAAAAAAAATTACACAAAAATATTATTAAAAATTCTCTATAAATAGAGACTTCTTTCATTTGATGTTGAAAAAAAAATTCCCTCTTCTTTAAATATAAATTTCTTAATTACGCTTCGCTAACTATTAATAAAAGTCATGGTAGATATTTATCCAATGGTGGTCTTTTATTTTAAAAATAACTCCCCGTGCATCGCACGGGAGTAAACATGTTCGTGTCTTATTATATATTCGATTCTATGAGTTAATTGAAAGTTTCCATTTGAAAAATAATGATATTAATTTTTATTAGATAACTGTACTATCCTTTCTTATTTATTCTTTGTTAATTTTCATTTTTAATTTTTCACTATGTTTTTAGTCAAAATGAATTAAGTGTCAAGTTTATTTTAAGTAGAAATGATAATGATAATAATAATAATTTTACTAATTCTAAAAATAAAGAATATAAAATAAAATAAAAGTGTTGGGGTATAGGATAATGAGTTGGAAGGGATAATATGGTTATTGAGTTTATTTTAGTTCGATATATCAAACAATTTATTTATTTTATTTAAAAAAATTGAAGCATAGTAAATAAATTATTAATAAAGACGAATATCGGGAATGATGGTCATCAATTTTAAAATTTTGATTGACGTAGTTTTTTTTTTGACACGTGTCGCACGTTGATTGGTCGGATGAATTTCAGATTTTTTTTTAATTCGATTTCTTTGACCTCAATTATTTTATAATCAATTAATTTATAAAGACGAATATCGGGAAAGATGACAATCATTTTTAAAATTTTGATTGAAGTGTATATCAATTTTATAAGAAATAAAGATAGTATAAATTTGTATTTTAAAAGAAAGAGAGGAAGAAGTGGGTTGGGTTTGATTAGGAAGTGGGGGGTTTGGGAAAATTTCTTTTCATTTAACGAAATTGTTAGTATTTTTAGGATTTTTATTTTTCTCCTAAAAATTAAATAAGTTACATTGAAAATAAATATCATAATTATGTTCATAATGAGTTAATGTAAATAAATATGACATAATCTTTTAGATGTAAGAGCATGACTTAATGGAAAGTTTCCATTTGAAAAAGAATGATATTAATTTTTATTAGATAACTATACTATCCTTTTGGTATGAACAAAGCTTTTGTTTTTATTTAAAAAATTCTCTTTATCAAAAAAAAAAAAAAAATCATCTCTTTTTACATAGATTTCCAATCTTCACATTTTTTTACTAATTTCAATAACTTATTTCGTATGTGATTCGTGTGTTTTATTTACTTTTTTAAATGATAAAATACTACAGAATTGTATATGGAGAAACGCATAATCCTTATGATTTCTTTTATATTCCTATTTTATTGTTTTCTAATTTTTATGTATTGATAATGTAGTCTTTATGGAATTATTTCACAATTTATAAACGAAATTGATTTTTTGATTTATTTTAGTTCAATTTTTGTCTTTTAAATATACAGTAATGTCCCGTGCATCGCACGGGAGTCAATCTAGTTCAAATGAAAAGTAAAGAGAGAACGCATACTAAAACAATTTGTTCGGATCGATTTGTTAAAATTAATTATGATGTACTTCATCGGTCTCAAAATGAATATTACAAAAAAATATTAAATTTTTACTTGATCAAATCAAAATTAAATTTAGTTTTTTTTTAACATTTATTTTGAAACTGAGGGAATACACTGTTTCGATAGGAAACTTCCTGCTCTTTATTTTTTGAGGAATATTAGCATTTGCGTATGAGGATGGAATATGTTGAAGGCTCCACCCAAAAAGTCCAAACCCACAAGCACAATCTAACCTAAAAACAATCACGTCAACTTTAAAAGGAACCGATAACAATTAATGAAATAAATAGAGATTTCTTAAAAAAAAAAAAAATAGGTAATCTTATCACAAATCTAAATAATCTTACCGTGTAATGATTAATTTGAAATTATAAAATATGTCAAATTAAATTACTTGGTTTCAAAAAATTAAATTGATCTACTTTAGTCATGTTATCACAGACTGACATGTGAAATTACAAATTATAAAGCCATATAGCAAGCTGTATGAATAGAAAATGACTTTAATAGAAAATGACTTTACTTTAATATTATATATAGATTTTTTCTTAATATACGCTCACATAATATTAGTAACCATTATTAATTTTCGGAGAGAGTATTGCCTGAACTTGCTAGTTTTTGGCTCATTTTTCGTTCCTTTTTTATTTCATTAAGGCTCCGTTTGTTTGGAAGAAAATATTTTTCGAAAAGCATTTTCCCCATTTTTCGGTGTTTGTTTCGCATCGAAAAATGGGGAAAATGTTTTCCGAAAAATATTTTTCCCACTTTTCTAAGTAAATTGATTTACGAATTTTTCTAAGTAAAACATTTTTCGAAAAATGGTAAGGCTATGTCCAATAGGTCAACTACCAAAAAATATTCAACTACCCTAATATTACGACACCTCATCTTCTCTCTCCATCCACTTAATCATTCAACTACTTTCTCAACTACACCCCCCACAATAAGCTAGTTTAGTTTAAAATTCAACTCCTCTCAACTCATCATTCTATATCCCACTACTTTGAGTGTTTTTTTTTTTTGTGTCCAAATCAAATGAAACTTATATCAATTTGTAGGAAAAAAAAATGGTTAATTTTGGTGAAAAAAAAAATTAAAAAAAAATTAATTTACTAGGTGATAATTTAACTCAAATTGAAAAATGAGTGTTTTTTTTTGTGTTCAAATCAAATGAAACTTATATCAATTTGTAGGGAAAAAAAATGATGAATTTTGGTGATTTTTGTTTTTTTTTTAAATCATTTATTATGAGATAATTGAGCTTAAATAATTGGATGAAAAAATGATAAAGTACGGATCAATCAGAGCGTGACAAGTGGCGGCTTAGGAAAAAACGAAAAAAAAAAAGGCCAAACGTTTCAGCTTACTCGCCTCTTCCGCGTGTGAGCTACACTCTCCCACTCCGGCCCAATAGGATCGAGACACGTGGCATAGATGGACCCCACTTTTTTTCCTTCAACTCGGTTGGAACCTTTCAACTACCTCCTTCAACTACCCCCCCATTCAACCCCTTATTACCCCTACTCAACCAATTGACTCCCTCTCAACTCCCTCCCTCCCTCAACCATCTATTGGACATAGTCTAACACCCTCACATACACACACACACACACGTTATCCACCCCACATCAACCACCCCTACCCCATCACCATCACCACCCTCTGCCACCCACCCCACCCCCGAGTAAAAAAAAATCATTTTAAATTTATTTTTAAAAACTCCTTCCCCAATCCACTCACCACCCCCTGCCACCCCACCCCCGTTGAGTAAAAAAAAATCATTTTAAATTTATTTTTAACAACTCCTCCCCGACTCCACTCACCCCCCACTCTACTCACCACCCCCTGCCACCCCCCCTATTGGGTAAAAAAAAAATTAATCATTTTTCGAAAAACAGCTTGCAGTTAAATTCAAAAAAAAAATACTCGACTGGGGGGAGGGGGTGGCGGTGGGGGGTGGGGTAGGGTGGCAGGGGATGGTGAGTGGATTGGGAGAGGAGTTGTTAAAAATAAATTTAAATGATTAATTGTTTTTTTTACTCGATCGGGGGTGGGGGGTGGGGGGTGGCAGGGGTGGTGAGTGGATTGGGGGAGGAGTTGTTAAAAATAAATTTAAAATGATTAATTAATTTTTTTTACTCGACGGGGGGGGAGTGGATTGGGGGGTAGGGGTGGGGGAGGGGGTGGTAGTGATAGTGGTGAGTAGGGTGTGGGTGGGTAAATTTGTAGTCAACTCAATCGAACATTTTTCGAAAAATATTTTCCTTACTAAACAATCAAAAACATGTTTATCTTATTTTTGGGAAAATATTTTCATTTTTCGAAAAATGTTTTACGCTAAACAAACGGAGCCTAAATTATCTTTCTACGACCAAAAAAAAAATCTCCTAGTCTCTAACTTCTCCATTACACAGGCTTCCTTGAGGATTTAATCAAGTTAATTCGATTTCAGTCTCCTAAATTAAACTTTAATCATTGAATATTATCAATATTATCAATGATTAATATTTAATTTAAAAGTGATTTCTTGCTTTTCAATAAAAAAAATATCATTTTTTTAGTTTTGAATTTGATTTTTTCTTCATATGTCAGAGTCTTTATTTCCCCTTTAATGTTGAGGGACTTTGATTTTCCTTATTTATTGAGGGCAGAAGTTATGGTGAAGGGTTAATATGTAATTTTAATTAATGACATTTTTGTAATAATTGTTATTTCAAGGGTATCTAAGTAAAAAAATATACTCCCTCTGTCCCACTTCAATTGATACTTATTTCCTTTTTGGTTCGTCCCACTTCAATTGATACTTCCCAAAATGGAAAGGAATCTTCACTATTTACCCCACTCATTCTCTCTCCTATTTTACTTTTTCACTCACAACATTCTCTCTCCTAACTATTCCTCCCACTCATTCTCTCTCCTATTTAATTTTTCATACTCACAACATTTACCTTTTTCTCTTTCTTACATCACTTTTCCTTAATAGTTGTGCCCTTTTTTTTTGTCTCAAATGAAGTGGGACGGAGGGAGTATATAGTATATAATAATAATCGAACCAACAATCTATAGTATAAATGAGGGTGGTCTTTCCACTGTTCAATGAACAGTTCCACTCACGAAAATTCCCATTTTGTCCTCACTATTTTGTCTCTTTTCCATTTTGTCCTTAAAAAAATTAAAAAAAAATTAAGTATGTCGTACGACATACTTGTCCTTAATTTTCAAAAATAACTTTTCCCTCCTAAAATTTGAATTTTAAAATTTAAAATTAAGTATGTCGTACGACATACTTGCCCTTTTAAAAAAAAAATTTAAAATTAAAAGAGAATAGAGAAATTTTAAAAAAAAAAATTACGTCACCTTGAACACGGACATGAGCTAGTATTATATATGGACCTAAGATCTCTGCCACTCTACCAGGTTGTAAAGCAGCCCATCTTGTTCCGCCGGTTCAACCATCACGCCCCTGATTTACTAACTACTTTTAGCAGACTAGTTTTACCGGTCGGACAGAAGCAACGGCGACAGCAGCACTACCAAATGGCCATTCTTTCCGGCGGTAATTCGCTCAAGAAATCAATCACTCACGTCATTTTTGACATGGACGGCCTTTTGCTCGGTAACCAAATTTCCTGATCATAATATCTCTCCTCCAATTTACTGTTTCAGATCTAAATGTGATGTCTTTATCTTTATGAACATATGCATACATCAATTGACCTAAATCTTACCAATATGATTTTTCGATCAGTAAGACATGGCATCCCTTACTTCAATTAAAGACACCGGTTACCCAATTTACATGGTTGATGCACTTGATTTTATGTAGGAAATGCAATGTATTTTCATGAAATTCTTGATTTTGGAAAGCCGGTGCTCATCTTGAAATACTAAAGTCTCTTAGGAGTTATTATGCAAATCAAAAACTGAGAGATTGAAGCTTCAGCACCTTTGTAATGTTTGTATGGATGAGTTGATTGGTTAAAGTCTTGAATGTTGTAATGCCATGGTGTATTTTGTCGCGGAAATGTGATTTGGGGTTTAGTAGTTTACATTGATCATAAGATATCGTGGGGGTAAGTCAATGATCATGAAATTGATTTGGGAATATATGGCAGAGGATATCGGAGGGTATAAGCTCTCTAGCCTTAAGAAGAATTAACATGATGAGATTGGAAGATCATTCTCTCTACACGTCCCCCCTGCTGATACCATGAGGATAAGAAGGAAATCGCCTTACCCTTTTAGAAGCTTCACAATTTCTCAAGTTAGCTATTTGCAGTTACTCATTCTGTTGCAATCAATAATCCTCTACTTATATTCTTTGACGTTCCACTTTGAGAGTCCACTATATAAAATTATGCCTACAATCTCTCTCACCTTTATGGCTTAACCCTCCATGTATCGTATATTCATCTTGGTATGCTCAACCAGTTTTGTAACTTTGTCCATTTCCAAGGATAATGTACTGCCCTTACTGATTAAGTGGACTCTTTGATCGGGTGAAGGAGTATTTTGCACTTAAACTAAATAAAGAAGAATAGTTTATGTTCAGTATTGCCTTATCAAGAAATTCTTTACTAGCTTCAAACATTTGAATGTAGGTATGTTATTTCATGTATGGAAGACACTGAAATCATTCTTCCTCAATTATAAGTGTACTATTTTGGTTGTTAGAACCATGTCCACTTTTTTACTTAATCATAGACACCACTGGCGAAGCCACGCTTGTAGCAGGGGGTCACTTGACCCCCTTCAGTTTTGGAGCATACACATATTTTAGCAAATTTTTAGAAAATGACTTTTACTACTAAAAATAATTAATTTATGCATTTTGACCCCCCTGAATTTAAGTAAAATTTGCACTGAATTATTATTTTGACCCCCTTTTATGCCAAATTTGGGCATCCCTAAAGCAATTTTGATTCTCATTCTTGAAATTTCTGGCTTCGGCACTGATAGACACCCTGGTCTTCTTCCCCTTTGCATCAAAGACGGTATTCAACAGCACTTAGAACAATTTCAGTTTATAGTTGTTTCTTCTTCTGCATTAGCCTATAATTAAAATGGATATTTAACTAATCTTATCTTGGTGTATCCTGCAGACACGGAGAAGTTCTACACTGAAGTGCAGGAGATTATACTTGCTAGATTCAATAAAACTTTTGATTGGTCTCTCAAAGCAAAAATGATGGGGAAGAAAGCAATAGAAGCAGCTAAGGTATTTGTTGAAGAGACTGGAATTAGTGATTCCCTCTCGGCTGAGGACTTTCTGGTAGAAAGAGAGGAGATGCTTCGGACAATGTTCCCAACAAGCGAGCTCATGCCAGGTACAGATTGTTTCAACCATTTTTTAATGTACTCAACTTTTGATTTCCCTTCACCTACAAGAAATAAGATTTTGGACATATACAGAGCAATCACCTGGCTCTTATAAGGTTGCAGACCTTGCTCAAGAGGTAAACATAGCCAACTTTTTTTAAAAAAAATGACATACACCACTTTTGTAATATACTCCCTCCGTCCCAAATTCAATGACCTTTTTTGTTTCAAAATAAATGACCGTTTGAAACTTTTTCTTCAAAAAACTGTTAGAATGAACATAAAATCTAATTTTCACCCTGAATGCTATAAAACCAAATGAATAAAAGCAAAGAGAAGAATTGGCAAACTATAGTTGGATGTTCCATGAGCTGTAAGCAGCATATCTCCCTTTAAATGGTGGGAGCTGGTTTTTTAAAGAATTTTTTTGTGCAAAATCGGGACGTGGCTATGCAGAGCAGAACATCTAATTGTTTTGTGAACAAGTAAGATATAGAGGACAACCTTTTCATCTTCTCCTTCCAGTCCACTAAAAGACTCCACTTTCGAATGTCAAACTTAAATGATTAAATATAAGTTCCACAAATTACATTAATTATGGATTAAAATAATATTTTGCATTGTAAGTTTAATCAACTTAATTGCATACCAGACTCTTTAAGTTGAACAGTTCAAGATAAGCGGGACAGCAAGGAGTCCTGCAGAATGGAGGAAGTAAAATGTATCGTGCAAAGTGATGGATGAGACGAGACATGAGGGAGGAGATATTGCTCATTTGACTTGATGACAGGCACTTCTATCTCTGACCAGGGATATAGAAGAAAGAGAAATGGATGAAGAAGTTAGCCCTCATAAGAGGTTTCAATTTATAAGTTCAATATTGCTTTTGTTTCTTTTCCCCTATAAGATAGACCAAAGATGTTTTTTTTAACCTTTGTCTCTAACCTTATTCAACTTTGGTGCAAAAGCTTATGTCGAGTAAAGCTTATATTTGTTTCTCTTAACGTATTTTCTCAAAATCATTTTAGACCAACTCTCAGATATATGGAGAGATTTCTTTCTTATACTGTTATGTTCCTCTTTTGAGAAGAGAAGAGAAGCATTCCACAGTCACTTGGACTAGAATTGGGTTACCTATTCGGTTACCAGGCCCCTTTTCGGCTTTGCCACTCCCTTAGCTTACTCTTGAGTGACGCTTTTTCTTGATTTCTTATTTTTCCAAATTCAGGGGCTAGCCGTTTAGTCAGACACCTTCATGCTAAAGGAATACCAATATGTGTGGCTTCCGGGTATGTCACTTGCTATATATTTATTCCTTCCTTTTTGTTATCTGCATAGAGAAAGAGAGAGGGAAAGCAGTAACTCCCTAAGAAGCATTAATATGAAAGCATGTTCTTAATATAAAGATTTATTTTCCAGCTCTCATAAGCGGCACTTTGAATTGAAAACACAAAGACATGGTGACCTTTTCTCGTTGATGCATCATGTTGTTCTTGGTGATGATCCAGAAGTTAAACAAGGCAAGCCATCACCTGATATTTTCCTTGCAGCTGCCAGAAGATTTGAGGTAAGGTTCTTAATATTTATATTATTGTTCAGTTAATGCCAAAAAGTATTACTCCCTCCGTCCCGTAATGATCTTCCTACTTTTTTCGTTGTTACTTAAGGAACTTTGAACAATAATTTTAGGTTAATTAAATTATCCTAATGAAAATATAAAAATTGTCATTGATAGTACTTATAATGGTGTATCGATAACAAGTTTTAAATTTTCACTAGGATAATGAAATGAACCTAAAATTATTGTTCAAAGTTCCCTCAAAGTAACAACGAATAAAAGTAGGAAGATCATTCCGGGACGGAGGGAGTATTTGTTATTACTCACTCTTTACAAAATAAGAATCGTGTAATCCTTTATGGGGTGTTACAAAAAACTGTCCGCTTCCCTTTTTGGAAAAGAAATGCTTAATTGTGTCCACAAATTTAATCTGGACCCACCTCCAACTTAATTGTGTCCTTAAATTTTGCTTTGCATTAAACTATGTTCAAAAAGTAACAAGACTGTTATTTTTAACGGAGTGAGTGATTATTATTTATTATTATTATTATTACTGTTTAGAGCATTAATATTATTGTATTTTATTTTGTGAGTGAACAGGATGGATCAGTAGATTCAGATACGATACTTGTGTTTGAAGATGCACCTTCAGGTGTCCTTGCAGCTAAGAATGCTGGGATGTAAGTGCGTTAGTATATTTTTGCATTTATTTTGTCTGTGGTTTGTTAATTGCCAGTAATATCCATGTGTATTCAACGATGCATGTTGTCCTTGAATATGCTTGTGTCCAGTGCTATAGATAGAACTGTATGCCAAAAAAGAACTCGTTGCCAGACCTGTGTATCAATAACAAAAGCAATGCTATGGGGAGGCCGGGGGGAAGATAAAACTAACATAGGAAACAGTAGTACTCCCTCCGTCCCCGAAATAAATGTAGCACTTTCTATTTTGGTTTGTCCCAAAATAAATGTCGTGTTTCCAAATAAGGAAAGTGACCTAGTGCAATTTTATCATTGTACAAGTAATGTACAAGCTAGTAAAGCACCTTTGTTAAAAATGTTGATAATTCAATTGCCACATTTATTCCGGGACAGAGTGAGTAAATGATGCTTTTGGCAAGGAAATTATGTTTTGTGCAGAATTGTCTGAATGGTGAAAGTATTCATGTAGTATGTCCCAAGTTTTTCCTTGCTTTTTAGCCTTATACAGATTTTAAGGCAGGCTCTGCAAAACCTAATTCACTAAATGTCTTGAATTACTGTGAGCCTCACTTCTGCTCTTCCTAATTTCTCTTTTTTTCTCCATATCCCCAATCCTTCGATAAATTGCTTCATATATCTACAGTTTTCAGATCTTTCTGTGTGTTGCTTCGTCCTTATTAACATTTGTTATAACAGATCTATATAGTAAAAAGAAAATAAATCAATCACACAACACAACGATATACATGGTTCAACAACTTGGCTACGTCAACGGGCAGAGGGCAAGAATATTATTATCAACCGACAATTACCGAATACAATCTATAATCTAATGCACGAATTATTGGTCACAATAATTCACAACTGTTGCAAACCCTATATCTAGAGAAACAGATGAGCTAGAAAAAACTTTGGAACACCTATAATTATTGATCGCTATCACACTAGGAATTACATACAAAAACTGTTAGGGTATAGGGGTTATTTATATTGCCTATTCCTAACCCTGCAGGATTTTCAACCCTGCACAGAATTTCCGTCGCCCAGGCCCAAATCCGTCAGTGGGCGCGATCGCCCCTGCTGAGGGCGCGATGCTGAGGGCGCGACCGCCCCGTTTGTCCAGAGCCTAGCGCCCGATCGCCCCTGCTGTGGGCATGACCGCCCCGTTTGTACAGACGTTGGTGCGCGGTCGCCCTCCTTGCTTGGCGCGATCGCCCCGTGCCGTGTCACAGGAATTACTTGATGCATATTTAATCCCTTAATTATTCACAAGTTAGATGGCATTAAACTCAACAAATCTCCGCCTTTATATCTAACCTCCGGATCACAGAAACATAACTCCCCTATGTCTCAGATGTGTTACGCCAAACACCAAACATGTCCCCCGGACAACCAAAATGTGTGCTCCAATGTGTATCCAAGACACCCAAAGGTGTCACTGTAGTAGGCACTCAAAATTGCCCCAACTGGCAATTAGGCAATTCTAGTCGACATTGGATCTCGCGAACCCAAACAGATGAAACGGCCATATTAGTGGAATCCCAAAGTACCTTTTCCAAGATTCCTTCCTCACTTCCCAATTGTGTGTGTTGGCTTACTAACCGTGGCTTGCCCAGTTCAACTACACCTTGAGTAACTTGCTGCTCCACCTGTTTGTCAACCACCCCACACGAAGCCATGCAACATGCTTTCTTCATATGTGTCTCTACCATACCCTCTGTAGTACGATACTCGACACCTGAGCCCCAAAATGTAGAAACTAGGACGTACAAGGAACCTTGTTTTAACCCTTTCAGAATTACGTTCGAACCCTCAGACATTTATCGGCCCACCTTCACATTTGATACTGTATCTCATCTTGTATAGCCGACTAAGCGATATCAGATTCTTCGTTACTTCAGGAACATGCCTAACCTTGTTCAACGAACAAAACTTACCACCATAAGTTCACACCCTGATGGAACTCATGGCAACTACCTTGCAAACAGAACCATTAGCAATATAAATATCACCCACTTTCGACTCCTCGTACGTTGTAAATCATTCTCTGCGCGAACACATGTGGTAATAAGCCCCCAGAATCAAGAATTCATGTATATTTCATACCTTTGTCTTCTTCGGTTACCAGAGCATAGTCCTCCTCACCGTCATCTGCCATAGCTGCAATTGACCCAAATTGCTCGCTCTTATTCAGCTTGGGATATTCTCGTTTCCAATGCCCCTTTTTCTTGCAAAGAATCGCAGACATCTCCGTGTCTGACCCCTTTTAGAAGAACTCTTGTTTCTCCTACCTTGGCCCCTATTGCTTTTTACAACCAATCCTGGTGACTGAGATTCTGTAGATATATCGCTTGCCTTGCGGCGCAGATCTCTGGTCTCGAGATTATTCTTAATCTCTCAAAGTAATCAGATCCTTACCATTAATGTACGAATCCACAAATCCCTCGTATGACAAATGGTAATGAGACCAATAACTTAAAAACAGCATCCTCATCTTCAACCTTAACATCAATATTACCCAATTCAAGTAATAAAGATGTAAACCGATCTATATAATCCCTAATGGGCGTACCTTTCATCATTCAGAGAGAATACATCTTTTGCTTCAGATACAGCTTGTTGGTCAATGATCGTGTCGGATACATATCTTCCAACGCAAGCCATAGAGCACCTCCGGAATCTGTATCTGCAATATCCGCTAGAACGTCATCATCTAAACACCTGATGATTTTAGAGTGGGTCATCTTATCTAACGCGATCAGATTTATTGCTTCCTTCTCAGCTGTCTTTCCCGAACACTCTGTTGTTGCAGCTGCGACAACACTTGTGGAAACTGCTATTGCTTTGCCTTTGAATCCTGACGATTCCTAATTGCAGCAACCACTGTAGCCCACAAATCCTTGTGTCTCAACAAGGCCTTAATCTTAATTTGCCAAAGAGAAAAACTATCTTCCCATTGAACTTGTAACTAGTGATTCGATTCCTGATCTCATCTTCTTTTGCAGCGGAAAACCCTAGACCTTTATCAACCTGACCGGCTCTGATACCAATTTGTTATAATATATCTATATAGAAGACAACGAATTATTGGTTATAAGAATTCACAATTGTGCAAACCCTAGATCTAGAGAAACAGATGAGCAAGAAAAACCCTTGAAACGTATAGAATTATTGATTTATATCACACTAGTAATTACATACAAAAACTGCTAGGGAATAAGAGTTCTTTATACTGTCTATTCCTAACCTTGCAGGGTTTTCAACCCTGCACGGAATTTCCTTCGGCCAGGCCCAAATCCGTCACTGGGCGCGACCACCCCGTTTGGATAGACGCTGGCGCGTGATCGCCCTCTTTGCCTGGCGTGGTCGCCCTTGCCGTGTCACATGAATTACTTGATTTGCTGCATATTTAATCCCCCAATTGATCCCAAGTTATATGACATTAAACCTAATGACATTTGTTTCCAGTATCTAATCTAGTAAGATTTCAGTTTTTTTCTTTCTTTTCCTTTCTTCTTTTAACTTATTTTCTATTCAGCTTTTTTTTGTTCTGTCTTTTGGACATTTTCCTTCGCTTTTTTATGCCACTAATAGATGAATACTCCCTTCTATTTGGGGTCAGGACCGTTAGGTTTGAAGCTCAAGTAGATGCACCCTCCAAGAAAAAGATTTTTCCACTTGTTTCTGAGATCTATGTATCACCACATATGTGCGTAACTAAATCCATTCATACGCCAAGTTCCAGATCAGTGGTTAAAACTATATGCGACAGTTTGCACTCAATAGGGATATGTAGTGGAGTCCATCTTGTATGTGTACCTATTACTAATAGTTTCCACTTTCCACTCTCAAGTTTTTGTTGGTGTCAATTGAATCATGCCTTTCAAGAAGAAGAGCATTTGAACTAAGTCAAAATGTTTCTTCTAAATTCCATACGCTTGAGATGTTGATCCATAGGATTTTAATGTCATGTCACTAGAATGATGTGGTGTGACATGGTAATAGAACAAAACAGTACATCAGCTAGATGATCTGGTGTAACAGTACCACCTATAAATTTATCCGCTTGACCTTTGGTGCTAGCATACAAACAACCTACATGTGACATTTATAGTGCGTCAAGGGGAGGTAAGTACTCCCTCCATCCCAAAGTTCTTGCTAGTGACTCAAAATGTAACAGAGACTCACTTGACACACTCACAATCAAAATTTCCCTGCCCCACTTTTTATCTACTACTTTACTTTTCATACCCACAACAATTATGTTTTCCTAAATCCGTGTGCATTAAGTTTTAGCAGCAAAAACTTTGGGACAGAGGGAGTAGTTGGTTAAATTCAGTGCGCCAAATTCCCACTTGAGGTTTGGACTTGGTGCTCACCCTTTTCCTTCACATTTTCATTAGCAGTTATAACTACAAATTAGAGAAGGATGGATGGGCACTGATACTTGTCCAAAACTCACGGTGGACACTGAGTTTAACCTAATAGAATTATGCGCTACTCTCTTAATTAGTTATAACTCGTGGATTACTAGCATGGATCACCTTGTTTACATTCCACCCCCTAATCTTGTTGGTTAATAATGGGAAAACATTTATGGCAGGTCGGCAGTAATGGTACCGGATCCAAGACTGGATGCTTCCTATCACGAAACTGCAGACGAGGTTCTGAGCTCCTTACTCGATTTCAATCCAACCAAATGGGGCCTTCCTCCATTTGAAGCAGCTTAGACTAGACACTGTACTCCTATTTACTTCGGAAAGAGAGACTTTGCTCCTCCCGATTCTTGTGGAGTTCTAAGTAACAATTGATTGAATGTTGCTACAAGGTCTTCCTTAGTTTTCGAGACCAAAGCACTATTGGTGGTTTTACAACAATGATAATTTAGCTATTTCTAAGTAATTTTAAAATTTGTTATTGATTCATCATTATTAGTAATAATCCTTAGAAGAGAATTGTTATATACGTTCGTAAAATTGTTGAGTAAACTCGTATCATTAAAATAAACCCCTTCCTTTTCTTTTATACCCCTTATCTCATTTATATCTTATCTCTCATCCACCCACACCCATTAACTTAACATACTCACTCACACTCATCAACATTTACTGAATTTTAGAGAGAAAAACATTGAAAAACAAGATAATTTTGATTCAATTCGTTCGAAAATTACTTCATATGGTTTAATTCGTTCGATTAATGTTTCAAGTTGAGAATTTTTTTGTTCAATTTGTTTCAAATTCTGGGTTTGTGGTGGTTCAGCCACCAAAATTGTAGATTTGTTCGGCCAGTACCGACCGAACTTCTTGAATAAGTTCAGCCACACCCAGTCGAAATTCGGGTATGACCGATTTTTTTTTATTTTTCGGCCAGTTGTGGCAGATTTCGGGCAAAAAATCATCAAAACTGTGGCCGAATTTTTGCCACGAAAACAAAATATTTAAGACAATAATTTAACACATTTATATTTATATGATTATAAAGTGAAAGAAATATTTAGAATGTGATTAACAATGAGTGTTTAAAAAAAATTATATAAAAATGGGTATATGAATTTAAAAGTATCAGAGTCATTTCATTATATACTCAACAATTTTACTGGATTATGTAACAATTCTCTCCTAAGAATTGTGCAGGTTTCAGTGTTTGTTGACTACTATATGAAAGTTAAAAGTGGAACAAATTGAGAATACCAAGACAAATTTCAATCAATCTTGAAGAGAATTGCCGAAAATCATAAATGTTCCATCAAAGTGATTCAATTACACTGATAACATCTTTTCACAATAAAGTAAAACAGAAATCCAAATCCCTAATTCTCTAATACCCCCAAAATATAACCCTAGCTCTAATTCTAACCGCCGAAACCGTAGAGAGTACGACCCTGACGCTTGAGAGCGTAGACTACATCCATGGCGGTGACGGTCTTCCGGCGAGCGTGTTCAGTGTATGTAACAGCATCGCGAATAACGTTTTCGAGGAAGATCTTGAGTACGCCACGGGTTTCCTCGTAGATGAGGCCGCTGATACGCTTAACGCCACCACGACGGGCGAGACGCCTGATCGCCGGCTTGGTGATACCCTGAATATTATCCCGGAGAACTTTCCGATGCCTCTTGGCACCACCCTTTCCCAGTCCCTTCCCTCCCTTTCCTCTTCCTGACATTTTCTGTCTTAAACAACAATTGAACTGTGTGTTGCTTTCAACTGTAGGTGTGTGGAAATGAAGGCAATGAGGTGGGTATATATACAGCAGTTTTGTGTTTTGGGTTGCTTTTCTGACCGTTCGATAAAAGTCCGGAGAGTCTCGATCCGTGTCATGAGCAGTGGAGCCTTTTGATTGGTTAAATATTCGTGACAAAGATAGCGCTTAAATCTAGTATCTATACACCCCTGCCTGAATGATTCCCTTCATAACTCGCTGTAAAACTAACAATTTAACATAGACATTAGTTGGCCGGTTCGGTTGAATCGGCGGTTAACTAATTTAAATCGGTGGTGTTTAACCTCAAATATTTTAAATCGGAATCGAATCGGGTAACCGCCTTAATCGATTACGGTTTAACCGGTTAACCGGTTTCAACCGTTTTTTTTTTTTTTCAAATTAGATTTTTAACAGATTTAAAAACAATTAAGGAAAAAGTTAATTTTTTAATAGTTTATGAATAAAAAAAATAACATTTTGACAGTTTTTTGAAAAAACAGTTAACTTTTTAACAGTTTTTGTTAAGTTGTATAAATAAGACTATTTTAGACTTTTGTTTACTTCATACAATTTTTGTCAAAAGTTATATAAAAAAAGTTATAAATTATGAAAGAAATAAAACTTAACTTTTTTAAAAGAAACGAAAGTATATAAAAGAAAAAAAGGACGGTACCCTTAAATTTTATTAAAGGGGCAAACCCCGGTGCGCCAAGCGCTCCCCGCCTTGCGGAGGTTGGGAGAGGGAACCATTTGCTAGAGCCTTCCCCTGACAATTGCCAAGAGGCTGTTCGCTAAGGTTCGAACCCGTGACCTTATGGTCACCAAAGGAGCAACTTAACCGTTGCGCCAAGGCTCTCCCTCTACCCTTAAATTTTATTAATTAAAATAAAATTACAAAGAAGAGGACAACCAACCTTACCCTTTTATAAATAAGGGGGGACATTTAGGAGCCTTTACCTCAACCTAACTATTACAATTAAATAAAAATAAGCATAATCTAAAGACTAAACTAAACTAATTAAAATAAAAATTAATCTAAAACATCATTCATTCATCACTACTTTCCGTGAAGTCCTCGACATCGTATTGATATCTTGGATCCAATAGATCATCTTCATAAGGCAAGTCTTGTAGCCTTTTTTTCGCTCTAACCCAATCGCCAAGTAAAAGTTGATGTTTCAAGTTTTCACTAATTAGTTAGTAATGTCTTTCATCCAAAACATTTTCACCAACGCAAAATGCCGATTCAACCGCCACCGTTTAAGCGGGAAATGCTAAGACTTCTTTAGCAACTATGAAAAGTATAGGATAAATGTCTTTCCTTCTTGACCACAATTATAAAACATCAAAATTATTTGAATTTGGTTCTTGGTTTAATTCAAAGTTTGTAGTGAAATAAGTTTCTAACTCCACGGGAATGTTTGATGATGATCACTCCAACCATAGGCACAAATTGAAATTTTATTTTCTAAATTTGATAAAACAACAATTAAATATTTTTTATATTTTTTCACCACTCTAGTAATATCACGTACGAGATTCGTACGTGGTACTCTCGTGGAGGCGGGGTTTAAAGAAAGGCTAGCAAAATTTTCATAAAAATCACAATTCGCAAAATTAAAAGGAAGACATTTAACGCAAATTAATTTGGCTAGTTCATCCCTATAAACCCATTTATCAAATTTAAAAAGGACGGAAGGGAAAGACGAACCTTGTGCACTCGAACCCGAACTATGTTGTTGTTGATATTGTAATTGAGTTTGCGTAGCAGAAATGTTAAGTTTCTCGGGATATTTTGACGTCGTATGCCCGTTGAGCGTCCCATGCCCTCCGCCTCTTTTCAATGAGTAAGACGCGGTACAATAGTTGCAAAATGCTCGAAGATTATAATCATCATCGACATTAATTTTTCTTTTGGTGAAATTGATGGCGAAGGTATCGGATTGCGGCTCTCTTTCTCTAGGAGGTTGTCGTTGTCCCCGACCCCGACTACCTTCCCTAGTAGCTCGGCTGCCCCTACCCCTCCTAGCACTACCACCTTCAATTTCAACATGTTCTTCCTCATTTTGGTGAATATTTGGATTTTGATGATCAAAATCATCGTTGGGGGAGGAAGAACCAACATGTGACTTGCCTAAATTGCTTATTCTTTGATTTTCTGTCATTTGTGTAAGATAAAATGAAGTTTGAAAACAAAATGGAGCTTAAAAATGGATGAAAATGAAAAAAAGCACTAATTTCGTTAGAAAACTAACTGAAAATTGGACAATATTTAACTGGAAATTGAATGAGAGTGAGAGTATATGTGAATATTTGAGAGTAGAAGAGAAAGAGTAAAGAAAAATAATGTGAAATTAAAATGGGATGAGGGAGGTGATATTTATAGTTAGTTTTAATTAGTCAAAAAAAAATATTTTTGTTAGATCCATTAGGACCGTTAGGCTGGAAAGGGGGGGAGGGGGGACAGAAGGGAGACAGGCACTGGAAGCCAGGCGGGCCAGGAAGGAAACTAGCCGTTGAGGGTGAGGCGGCCCAACGCGCCAACACCACGCGGCTCACGCCTAACCCGCCCAAGTCCCAACGGTCATATGACCGTTTGAAATTAATTGTTAGCCGATTTAATCGGCAGTTAATCGTCAATTTTAACCGGCGATCGACCGATTTTCCATTTTCCCCAACTGAAACCGAACCTATATAAAATCGATTCCAGTTAAATCAATTCCGATTAACTGTGTTGACCGATTTTAAACCGGCTGATTAGCCGATCTAGTAAAAAAAAAATAGCCACGTATAATTTAACCCCTCACGTTACAAACTAGGGTAAATTGATAATAAATATCATAGTTGATGTGTAACATTTTTAATAATGTTTGGAGAATTTTCATATCCTTATTTGCTAAGAATTAGTAATATCACTCTTATCTACAGAATAAAACAGAGGAGTGAACAGTGGTTTGAACAGTACCAAATAATTTTTTTTCCATTTTACCCTCATAAATTTATTCCTTTCTCATTTTGTCCTTTAAAAAAAGGTTTTTAAAAATTAAAGAAAAAAAAAAGTGTACTCAGAAACGAGCTTAATTAAAAAAAAACAAAACGTGTCCTCGGACATGGTATTTTTCTAGTTTCTAAAAATTAGTAATAATCCTTAGAATTGTGCAGGTTTCAGTGTTTGTTTACTATATGGAAGTTAAAAGTGGAACAAATTGAAGATACCAAGACAAATTTCAATCAATCTTGAAGAGTATTGCCGAAAATCATAAATGTTCCATCAAAGTGATTCAATTACACTGATAACATCTTTTCACAATAAAGTAAAACAGAAATCCAAATCCCTAATTCTCTAATACCCCCAAAATATAACCCTAGCTCTAATTCTAACCGCCGAAACCGTAGAGAGTACGACCCTGACGCTTGAGAGCGTAGACTACATCCATGGCGGTGACGGTCTTCCGGCGAGCGTGTTCAGTGTATGTAACAGCATCGCGAATAACGTTTTCGAGGAAGATCTTGAGTACGCCACGGGTTTCCTCGTAGATGAGGCCGCTGATACGCTTAACACCACCACGACGGGCGAGACGCCTGATCGCCGGCTTGGTGATACCCTGAATATTGTCCCGGAGAACTTTCCGATGCCTCTTGGCACCACCCTTTCCCAGTCCCTTCCCTCCCTTTCCTCTTCCTGACATTTTCTGTCTCAAACAACAATTGAACTCTGTGTTGCTTTCAACTATTGGTGTGTGGAAATGAAGGCAATGTGGTGGGGATATATACAGCTGTTTTGTGTTTTGGGTTGCTTTTCTGACCGTTCGATAAAAGTCCGGAGAGTCTTGATCCGTGTCATGAGCAGTGGAGCCTTTTGATTGGTTAACCATTCGTGACAAGGATAGCGCTTAAATCTAGTATCTATACACCCCTGTCCTGAATGATTCGCTTCATAACTCGTAAAACTAACAATTTAACCCCTCACGTTACAAACTAGGTTAAATTGGTAATAAATATCGTAGTTGATTCGTAACGTTTTTAATAAAAATGTTTTATTAGTTTGTACATTATTTATATAATGTTAAAATTACGGCAAGTAATTTTTTCTTATTTAAAAACGTGATATTTATTAGAGGAAACTTTAAAGTTTAGAGATTTTTCATAGTTTGATAATTCAAAACATGTAAATAAGGGTGTAAAGATGACAAATATTAGCAATTATGTGCTTTTTGAAAAAAACATTAAATTTTTTCGTTAAGTCAAATTATTATTTGCTAAGAATTAGTAATATCAGACTCTTATTTCTAAAAATTAGTAATTTCAAACTCTTATTTGCTAAAATTTGATATTTTCATACTCTTATTTAACAGATACTTTTAATGATTTAGTTAAAAAACTCTTAATTGCTAATATTTGTTAATTTTAGACCCTTATTTGCTATTTACCCTATAAATGTAATTCTTTTTCAATTCAAAGTACATGCAACTTAACTGAGATTAATTTAAAATAGGTATGTGTCAATAACTGTTTTAAACTTTAGTTCTCAAGTTGAATGATAAAAGTTTAAATGATACTCCCTCCGTCCCAAAATGTTTGTCTCATTTGACTTTTTTGTTGAACTTTGACCACAAATTTATGAGAGATTAATTATGTTCATAAAATTCTAAAAGTTGTTGTTGATAATATTATTAATGGTGAATCAATAGGAATTTTTAGAATTTCATGAACATAATTAAATTGTTATATATTTGTGGTCAAAGTTCAACAAAAAAGTCAAATGGGACAAACATTTTGAGATGGAGAGAGTAAAAAGCAACCAACCTCCCCTTCTTCTATATTAATAATCCAACCCGTAACCATTCCTTCTCAACCTCACCATTATGTTAGTGATGGTGGCTCCCATTATATTAGGATGATGGATATGTTGGTGATGGTGGTGAGAGTGATGGTGATTTTAGTGATGGATGGTGGTTGTGGCGGTGATGGATATGATGTTGGGGGTTGATCTGAAATAGGATATTGAGGAAATGGTTTTTAAGTTGAAGTTGAAAATGGAGGGTGTAAATTAACATCCAATTTAGAAGAATAAGAGTGAAACGACTAAAATACGAAAAAATATGTTACATGCTCGACATGTTATGATTAGTTATCTAAAATATCTATTAATTTCGTCAAAAATACTATTTATGCTAATATTCGGTAACTTCAGACCCTTAATCGCGAAAATTGAAACATAAAAATATTTTCTTTTAATGAACCTACACCATTAGATCCTTACTTATAAATTATAATTTATCTAAAAAATAAAATTTGTAACAAGAATGAATATATTTGGTAACTTTGGGCTCTTATTATTCGCCAAAATTGAAACATATTTTTGTTCTTCCCACAACTTTAGACCATTATTTATAATTTACCTAACAAATAAAATTTGTAACAAGAGGAATGAATACATTTAAGGGCTGGTTGCAATCTGGTTTCTAACTTTATTTTAATTTGCAATGTTGCTCCAAAGAGATTAATTTAGTCAATTGGTTGCTAACATTTACATTTTCTTGCAATCCAACTATAAAATTAATGGACTGTTATATTATCAACGAAATGAAGGCCATGTGACTCGCATTGTGATGATGTCAAAAACATCGAATCAGTCCAAATTCAGTAGTTCGGATATTCCTAGTGATTTGAATAGCCTCAAAAAGATGAGCAAACATGTAAACTAAGCCGGGCTTCACTGAAGAAAGCCCTCCGGTGTGAGATTAAGTATTGGTATTTTATGAGAGCAAATCAATTGACAAAAGTTCAGAGTCAATGAATGCGATACCAGAAATTGTGGTTTATGTCTTGTATTTATAGTACTATGAGATAGTTTCCTGCCTTGGATTGAAAGTTATGAGAGAATAAGGAGTTGAATTCTACTCAGATCTTAATTCCATGATGTCCATGTTGGACTAGGATTAGAACTATGCTCCGTACGTATGTCGGGCAGGTCATGCTCCTCGACATAATCGGTACCCGTTGTTGTTTGACATAACTCTTATGTCGGGCATGAGGAGTTACCAATGGTGGGGAGGCCCACGTATCTTGAATGTAGCCTTGGTAGGCGTAAATATGGAAGAGCCCAGGTCAACCTAGGCTTATTTCTTGGTCAACATAGTCTAGTCTCATGGTCGTCTTAGTCATAAGACGAGCTCTTTATGTCTTGGACCTCTTGGTCAACATAGGGTTATATTAGGCAGGTTAAGACGAGCATAAGTAGGGAAGCCCATTCTCTATGTCATAATTAGGAGTTATGTATAATTTTCATTGAGCTAAGTCTCTTGGGTCTTACCCGTTTTATGGCCCAAGGTCGTACTCGATTTATATCGTTCACATTGACATTTTAAGGTGCATTTTAAACTGTTTTTAAAGCTACACATATCTGATTAGCACGATTGTTTTTTAAATTAAGTCTGATATTTAAATATACAACATATATTGGATGAGGAATATATATAGAGAGAGAGTGGGGATGAAGTGGGGGAGTGTGGAAGGGGTGATGGGAGAAAAGATTACAGTGTGTTGGAGGGAAGAAAAAGCCATGGACTCTAGTACCCCTGGTTGCCATAACAAACCCATAAATACCCACGCAAGATTCATAATTCCACATAAACCCACGTCCAACATTACCTCTACCCGTTCGCTCCTATACCCAAAGGTATAATACTAGAATTGCTCATATACTTAAGTATAAGAGTATTTTTCCCCACAATTTTCACCATTTCTTAAATTCTACAACTGGACCACGCATGGTGTGACAAGGAGAAAGGAGAAGGCTGAGATAAAGGAAGAAGTCTGTCGGAGTTAAGATGGAGAACCGCCGAATTCGATCAAACGATGAAGCACTAAATCGAGGAAATTGAAAACCCTAGCTTTTGATTTCGACGGAGATATATAGGAAAAGGATATGAGAATGATGGAGGGAGAGGAGAGGAGAGGCAGGGAGCCGATGGGTGGAAGGTGGTGTCGTCGGTGCTAGAGAGATAGATTGGGACTCAAAAATTGTATTTGATCAAGTAAATGAGATGTGTGTTTAGATTAAATTTTGATCTGTGCCTATAAATGTGTGTGGTCTTTTAAAAATAACAGAAGTTTTTATGGAGAATGATTTTGGATGAAAGGGTCTCATGAAATTATTTCGGGGAAAAAGGGAGGGGCGATTGAATGGCATATGGAGAGTAGTATTTTTTTTCAGATTAGTTTTCTAATGCTTTCAATTTTAAAATATTTTTTAATTTTTTAATATTGTAAATTGATATAAAATAACTCGATCATAAAAAAATGTGTTGTAGGTTTAAATATTAGATTCAAAGTACGAACTCCATCTATCTTTTATCTCTTTATCCCCGACTAGAACTCTTTGATCTACATCTTTCACATATTTAACCGTCCCAATATCTCGTGTCCTCTTATCCCTCATACGAGCGATTCTGTAGATGTCCTTTTCCCCTTCTTTTGTATCCAACTTATCATAAAGTTTTTGATTCACCTTTGCCCTTGCGTCTCTTACTGCTTTCTTAGCATCTCTTCTAGCTTCTTTATACTTCTCATAGTTCTCGTCGCTCCTACATTTCCCCAATAATTTGTAGCATTCTCGCTTGCCCCTTATTGCTTGTTTTACTTCCTCGTTTCACCATGAGATGTCCTTACTTGGTGGCCCGTTTCCTCTAGATTCTCCAAGGACTTCTTTCGCCACCTCCTTTATGGTATGTTCCATCTTAGTCCAAGTCGAATCTATATCCATATCCTCCATATTATCCGACCAAATATCGGTATTGACCATCTTAGCTACAATTTTCTGTTGATTCTCCCCTTGAAGTCTCCACCACTTGATTCTAGGGTCTACATGTGGTTTTCTCTTTCTCGAAATTCTCTTACTTCGAAAATCAAGTACCACCAGTCTATGTTGAGTTGTTGTGCTCTCACCCGAAATAACATTGCAATCTGTATAACTCTTTCTACAAGCATTTCTTACTAAGAAGAAGTCAATCTGACTCGCATTACCTCAACTCCTATAGGACACCAAGTGAGATTCTCTCTTCTTGAACCAAGTGTTCATTATACTCAAGTCATATGCCAACGCAAAGTCCAGGATACTATTTCCTGCTTCATTCCTCTCCCCAAAACCAAAACCTCCATGTATGCTCTCAAAGCCATGTCGACTAGACCCCACATGCTCGTTCAGATCACCACCAATCACTAATTTCTCTCCACTAGGTATTCGTTGCACCACCTCCTCCAAATCTTCCCAGAACACTTGTTTAATAGATGCATCCAACCCTACTTGTGGTGCATAGGCAGAAATAATAGTTATAATATCACCATGTATCACCAGTTTAATGCCCATAATTCAATCACTCTTCCTGTACACTTCCACCACATCATTAATATACTCCTTATCAATAATGATACCCACTCCATTTCTACCTTATCCTTTCCTGAGTACCAAAGCTTAAAACCCCAAGGCGATATTTCTTTTGCTTTCTCTCCAACCCACTTAGTTTCCTGTAGACACATTATGTGAATCTTCCTCCTCCTCATAACTTCCACCACCTCTGCTGATCCCTGTCAAGGATCCAATGTTTCAAGTTCCAAAGCGCATCCCACTACCCTTACACCTGCCATGGACTAGCTTCTTTACCCGCACTCGTCCGCAATGCGGGAACCCTTACATATTTGACACCACCCCCGGGCGAAGAGATGACGCGTCGCTTCCGGGCGATGACCTAGCAACCTTTGCATACTTATCACTACATCCAGGTCTTTGAAGTGTAGCGCGTCGCTGCTGAGGAAACGCCCCAATGATATTCATATTCTGATTCATGTCATGATAATGTGACAAAATTTTTACGCTGGCTGTCACAAGCCTACCGCAACCCTCACCCTTTATCCTGACTTGGGACAGGCAAGGATAAATCCTTGGTGGGTTTTAAATAAATAAAACATAATATTATTTTAAAATGTTGACAAATTAAATATGATGTTTCTATGAGACGAGTGGATAAAGTATTTAAAAAGACATTAGATTCTCAAATTAAATGGGTATGTAATTATGTATATATACGAGTAGTAATAAAGTATGTAAAATGACATACTTGGATTTGCTAAACTTGTTCACAATAAATATTTTTAATTCAAAATTTGGTTTAAGATAATTGTATATTTTAACTTAACTTTTTATTTGATTTTTTAAAATTAATTTAACACAAAATTTCAGAAAAAAACCTGTTTTACACTCGCTTAAGAAAAAACGTCTTTTAGTTAAATAAAACTATTATACTATTATATTTGAAATGAATTCATTGGGGCATGAGAGTCGGCATCATGTATCCTCCTGTCAATGTAACTTTGACGTAATGATTATTATTAATGTGTCCGATTGCAATAACAACGTGTTGATACCACAATGGCGGAGATAAATAATTTTATTTAAATATTATATTATATGTATGTATTATTTATTTACATTAATTAACATATTATTATTTTTTTCGTCCCAAACTAAATAATTAATATTATTTTTTATAAAAATAATATTGATGATGCCAAAATCGTCAACACAGCCCAAATCCAAGCGTTGAATGCTCCGGCGATTGCAAGGCCTGAAAATAAGAGAAAACACGTAAACTAAGCCGGGGCGGATCCGGCTAAAGGCCCTTCGGCGTGAGAGTAAGTTCACGGTTGATATTAGAGAAATCAAATTGACAGAGTTTCTCCAATGTAAAAAGTAACGTACCGAATAATGAGCCATGGGGCTTGTATTTATAGGAATGGATAGATAGAATCCATGTTGGAATGAACTTGTAAATAGATAAGATATAATCTTAAGAGAATTATATCTGTTAAGGAGTCATTGTTCGACTTGAATTGCTATTGGTAATTGTAATCTTGATGGGGTTACAACTGTATAATCCTTGTTGAATAAGGATTGTAACTGCTAGCCGGAACGCCGAGGAAGGCAAATGATTTTCCTCGGCCTTTGGCAAATAAGCCGAGGAAAATGACTTTGTTTCCTCGTCATTTGGTAAATGGCCGACACAGAGATATGCCGGGGAGAATGATTTTCTTTCCTCGTCACTTGGATATATGCCGAGCAAATAACTTCTCTTTCCTCGGTAATTCCGATATGGCGGCCCAAAAATGATGATAGAAGGCCGAGATAAATGTTCCTCGGCATACGAGGAAGATCTTACTCGGCCCTAATACTTCATAATTAGACAATATCCACTGCCCAATATAGTTGGGCCCAAGTTCGGGCAAACCCATGTTCGTTGCTCGGTTTATACCGTTCAGTGGCCCCCAACTTTCTAGCTTGGCTTAGGACGAGTAGAAAGTTAGCTCGGCATCGGCATATGGAATACGAACAGGTTTGACGCGTGTCCTTGGTTGGTAACTGACGGTTGCTATTCTGATGATGACCTGGGGCCCACCAGTCTTGTCACGCCTTGATAACTGTGTTTAGCATTTAATTCTTGGGGCGCCTCACCCGAATTTACGCTTTACCCATGGGTCGACCCAATTTGGGGAGGTATAAAAGCTAAAACCCCTTTCATTTTACTCTTTACAAACCCCAAGCAATTGAGAGCATTTGGCAAGAACTCACCGGCGAAACAGCAGCCGATCTTGAACCCGGTTTCGCGAGCTCTATTTTTCCGCGAAGTTGCATTCTCGCAGTTGATTCCAATCGTTCTTGTAAACTCAGGTATGACTTTCTTCCCTTCTCACGAACTCCTTTCCTTCTTTAGCGTCTTCTAGGGTTGTTAGGAGAAATCATATGTGAATCAAGAACATGAACCGCCATTATTGAAGATTCAATCTTTTCTTCAAGAATTTTTGTTTCAACTCTCAAAATTTCAAATTTTTGATTTTCTTTGTATCTTGTTAAACTTCTTTGAATATTGAATGAACTTCCCCTTTTTAATCTTTGATTCCCCTTAGAAATGGCTCGTTCTTGGGACCATTCCCCCCGATTCCGTTATGGATATCATACGAGCAATCTGAGGGTTTATCGACGAGAAAGGGGTCCATGGTTGATGCTGAACTTGGATGATATAAGCAAGCAGTTGAGGGGTTATGGTCGCTCTCGTTTATTCATCCAATACCCGGATTCCACAAGAATAGATAGGATTGATTCCGGGTCACCAAATATTATAGTGTTTGGGGATAGGGCTGAGATGGTGGAGCACATCGAACTGTTCTACCCGGCCTCCAATCGCGAAATGCGTGAGCGTCTGAGAGGTACGGCCCCCTCCTCGGCCTTATGAAATGACGAGGAAGGAAATCTTCCTTCCTCGGCCTTATGGAATGACGAGGAGGGAATCTTCCTTCCCCGTCATTTAATCGGCCATTGACGAGGTAAATAATTTTGTCTCCTCGTCCTTATGCAGATATGACGGGAAGAGAAGGAGAGCCCTCCTCGTCTACTCAGATAGTTAATGCCTTCGTTGAAGGTGCGCAAGCTGATGCCCGCCTTGTCCGAAGAAGAGGCCGAGGAGCAGGTAGCCGAGGAAAGCAAATCGAGAGGGCACCAAAACCTGGGGATCCCATGGTTGAGAGGCTGCACACCAAGTACAAAGTGGATCGTGCTGAATATAAATTAACTTATATGGGCAAGATCGAGCCGAAGACGGAGAAAGAAGAGACGGCCTTCTATTATAGCCAAGATTACGTCCATTTTTATTTCAAACAGTTTCAACAGGGACTCCGTCTTCCCCTTCATTTGTGAGTTTTTGGATGATGTAAAGGCAGTGCCGGCCATGCTAGGAGCCAATGGTACTAGGGTTCTGGTTAGCTTCATCATCCTTTGCCGTAGTTTAGGCTATGAACCGACCATGGGAGCCTTCCGTCACTTCTACATTGTCCAAGTCATCAAGGAACAATGGCTTGTAGTTATTAGGAGTGCCAATAGGAAACCCAAGTTGCTTCTTCCCATGTCCAGTAAAGTTTCAGGCTGGGATAACCACGTTATCCGCGTTGAGAGCCGCCAAGGCTGGGAGTTCCAATCTCCTTGTGATGATCCAACCTCCTCCTTTGCCGTCCAACAATACGGGTGGACCAAAGATTTGATCAAGCGTCTGGAAGAGTTTGCCAGGGTAGGGGTCCTGGATTGGAAGCAAGTTGAATCCTCGGATCATTTCTATATCCAGGCAGGATTGATGCCGGGGAACGAGGACGGGGTGGCTCCCCTCGTCAATGTTAAAAGAGGGCGTCGCTTCAACGATTGGACGGTACATCCAGGCTTCGTATTCCACGAGGATTGTATTAGGTGCCATGATGAGCGTCCCCGTGACCAATGTATTGGAGCACCTAACATTGTTGGACGTAAATTTTTATCTTGGACACTTGTAATTTTTGCGTCATATTATTTTGCTCGTACTTGACCTTGAATTTCCTTGCTCGTACTTGACCATTTCTTCCTTGTCTTTACAGATTTAACTGCCGAGGAAGAAGCTGCCCTTGAAATGGAGAGACTTAGTCCTCAAGAGCTCGTGAAGAGGAAGAGGAGGTTGAGCAAGAAAGCCGCTCTGACAGAAAGGAGGGAGGATGCTAATGCACGTAACCTCATCCTTAATGTTCAGACTGACCAACCCCTTCCCCTTAAATTGCACGGGGAAGTGGATGCCGAGGAACCTACTCCGATAATCAAACCAACCCATCAACCTAGAGGGGCATAGCCTCCATGTTGATGCCGAGGAAGAGGCAACCGAGGAAGCTAACCTCGTCCAAAGGAGGTCGGGCTCGAAAGAACTCCAAGTGCCCGGCCGAGAGCCGCGGCCAAACGGGCAAGCGTCGGTGCGGCCCCGAAGTTGATGCTCCCCTCCTCGACCGTTCGGTCCGCTCAAGACTGTTGAAGAGGCCGACGAGCTGGCCAAAAGTATGTCCCTTGGTATTCCTCGTCTTAGGGGACTCCCCCTGTTGGCAAGGGAGGGACCCTTGGTGAGATTGGGCCGAGCTCCTATCCAAAGGGCTATGGACGAGGATGCTTATGAAACCCTTTGCAAAGAGGGTCCTAACGAGGATACTGTGCTTTGCCACAAGGGACTCTTGATCGCCGAGGTAAATGTTGATCCCTTTCTGGGTTATTGTCTTTGATATTGGATTTGTCTTCTTAACGATGATTTATCTTTCAGTTGGCTTCAGTCACGGCGTACGAGAATGTGCTGGCCAAGAAGAAGACAAGGCGCCTGAATGAGGCCAAGGCAGCTCAAGCAAAGAGCGAAAAGGACAAGTCTTCCTTGGCTAAACTTTTAGAAGCCAAGGATGCTGAGCTTGCGGCGGCCAAGGCCAAGGTTGAGGCCGAGGTAAAAAGGGCCGAGGAAGAAAGGTCAAAAGCCGAGGAACATCTCCGGCTCAAAAATGAAGAGCTTGCCCAGGCCAAGGCAGATAAGGCCGAGCTTCAGACCAAGGCTGATGAAGCTGAGGCCAAGTGCCGAGGACTGGAAGCTACCCTTCCAGCTAGGGAGGAGGAGGCCGTAGCTCGGTTCAAGGAGAGCTCGGCTTTCAAAGAACTGATGATGGCCAGCTCGGCCTTCAGAGAGGCTGTTGACGAGCAAACGGCCACCATGTTTGAGGATGGCTACCTCCACTTGGCCCGGAGCATTTTAGCTGATCCCTCCACTGGTCTGGACATCAACAAGATTGCCCAGCTTATTTGCAGGGATCAATATGCCGAGGAGGTCAGGGCACTCCATCACTTGGTCCCTTATTCTGAGAGCAACATGGAGCTGATGGCTGCCAAAGATGCCCATGCTTGCAGGGAAGTGTGGAAGCCGGCTTCTGTTGTCCCCGGCAATATTAAAGACCTGGTGGAGGCGATTCAGGACGCCGACGAGCCTGAGGACCTAGAGGCCGAGGTAAGGGGAACAGCCGAGGAAGCTGATGCCCAAGCCCATCAAACGACCCTTCCTCCTCCTGGCTCCATTAATACCAGCTGGCTAGAAGAGCCTTTTGAGGATGCTCAGCAGTCTTAGGATAGTTTTTCCTTTTTTGCTTTTTTGTAATAGACAATAGGATCTTGTAATTTCCATTTGAATATCAATGAAAAAAAAATCCTTTGTTATTATTCTTTGTCACTTTACTGACTTGGTTATATTTTGGTATGCTATGCACTAGCCTTAGGAAGGTGGGATCCGAGGAAGGTCCCTGGTTCCTTATGGAGCAAGTGGTTAGGCCGAGGAAGATTCCTCGGCTGTAACTATACTCGTACTTCATTTGGGCTGAGGAAGTTTTCCTCGGCTTTGAATGTTGTAATCCTGAATCAGAGTAGATTCATGGTAGGAGGTTTATCAAGCCATTAGGCCGAGGAAAGTCCTTGGTCTTGGCTGTTAGTCTCCTAAGTCAAGGTGGACCCTTGACTGGAAGGGTTGTAAGCCATCAGGCCAAGGAGGTTCCTTGGTCTTGGGCACGCTTGGTATCTGAGTCAAGGTGGACCCTTGACGGGGATGTGTTGTAAGCCATCGGGCCAAGGAGGTTCCTTGGTCTTGGCTGCTTGGTATCCTGAGTCAAGGTGGACCCTTGACAGGATGTGTTGTAAGCCATCAGGCCAAGGTGGTCCCTTGGTCTTGGCAGTGTTAAGCCATCAGGCCAAGGTGGTCCCTTGGTCTTGGCAGTGTTAAGCCATCAGGCCAAGGAAAATCCTTGGTCTTGGCAGTTGGTGAGCCATCAGGCCAAGGAAGATCCTTGGTCTTGGCTATTGTGTATCGGAGAGTCGGGAGTAATGTCCTCATCTTCCGGTGCTGGGGTGAAGAGCTGATAGTTGCTTTGCATGTTGGAAGAAACTGCTTTCGTAGAACTGAAATGCGATTACATAGAACTGCAATCCTATCAACTAAAAAGACGAAAAGAAAACAAAAGACCGAAAATAAAAGACCGAAAATAAAAGACCGAAAATAAAGAGCTAATCTATTGCAAAATAAACTAGACTAGTGATAATATTTTCTAAGGTTGTCGGAATGCCATGGATGCTTGAGATCCTTCCCCTCCTTGGTCCTCAATCTGTAGGTCCCTTCTCGGATGACTTGAGTGATGATATAGGGACCTTCCCAATTGGGGAGAGCTTGTTACGTTCGCCTTCCGACCAGTGGCTTCGATCTTTCTAAGTACCCAATCGCCAACTTGGAATACTCTTTTGATGACCCTCTTGTCGTGATATGCCTTGGTCCTTTGCTTGTAATTCACCATCCTCATCTGCGCAGCCAGTCGTTTTTCATCTATCAGGTCCAGGTCTAGGAGCCTATTGACCTTGTTGACTTGCTCATCATAATGGGAGTTCCTTATTGTAGGGATGGCCATCTCTCGCTGGTGCCATAGCCTCGAACCGAAGGTTAGTGCGAATGGGGTTTCCGGTTGGCCCCGGGTGGTTGTGCGAACGCCCCATAAAGCTAGGGAAGTTCGTCCAACCATCTACCCTCGCGTCCTTCAAGATTCTTGGTGAGGGCGGTTAGGACCCGGTTGTTGGCGGCTTACGCTGACCGTTGCCTTGGGGTCTCGCTAACCGAAGATTTTGCATGGCGTACTTTGACTCTTCCCATTCGGTTGTAAATGCCGTGGAGAATTGGAGGCCATGGTCGAAACAATTGTATGCGGAAGGCGAATCTGCACCGGATGTTGTCATGAACAAAGTTGATCGCGTTCTCTTCCGTTATCTTGGCCAATGCCTTGGCTTCTATCCACTTGGAGAAGTAATCAACGGCTACTATCACGTACTTGCAATTACCACGGGCGGGTGGGAAGGGTCCAATGAGGTCGATCCCCACATATCAAATGGCCACGTAGGTATTACAAGTGTTTGCTCGGCTGCGAGTAGTCTTGGAATGTCGAGAGAACCTTTGGCATTTGTCACATTTTCGAACATAGGCATGCGCGTCTTCCCTTAGGTTTGGCCGGTAGTAACCTAGCGATATGATTTTGTCGGCTAAGGTTACGGCCCCGGTGTCCGCCGCAAACACCTTCATGTACTTGCCGTAAGGTTCTCGGTTTCCTTGGGATAGACACACCTTAGCGGGGCTTCGTGAAAGATCTTCGGTAGAGGACTCCGTTCATCACCACGAATCTTGGAGACCTCTTCTTGATAAGCTTGGCTCGAGCATCATCTTAAGGGAGTTTCTCCTTCTCAATGTATTCGATGTAGTCATCGATCCGGCATCTCTCTTCCTCGTCCAAAAGCATGACTTGTAATCTTTCATACGCGGGTTCCTCGGCATAAACTACATATGGGTTGGTCTCAGAAGGAGACACGTCCATGGTGGCTAGTTTGGAGAGAACGTCTGCGACTTGGTTGTCTTCCCTTCCTATGCTTGAGCTCGAAAAATTCCATTTTCTTCGTCATATCTAGGACCGAGGTCTCTATACTTGGCAAGGGTGACATCTTGAGTGTTATATTCTCCCTTCACTTGTTTGACAACAAGGCTGGGAGTCACGAAACGGCCACCTTAGTTGCTCCATAGAAGGAGGCCAACTCAATGCCAAATATGAGAGCCTCGTATTCGGCTTGGTTGTTAGAGGCGGGAAACACAAGCGGATGGCATCTTGTATAGTATATTCTCCTTCCGGGCTTGCTAATACTACTCCAGCCTCCGCTTCTTTCCTTGGTAGGCGATCCGTCCGTGTACGGGATCCAACGGTTGGATGGGAGTTCAATGGGAGAGTCTTTTTCCTCCGGCGCGTTTTGCTTCGGGAGGTGGGGAGATGCTCACCCATAAAGGCGATCTCGACCATGAAGTCAACCAAAGGCTGTGCTAAGAGGGTCTTCCTTGGTTGGTAAGTGATATCAAACTCTGTTAGAGCGATTGACCAATTAAGGAGACGTCCGAGCCGTCCAACTTGTGAAGGATTTTCTTCAATGGTTCGTTGGTGTAGACGGTGATAGGGTGTGCGAGAAAAATATGCACGCGGCTTCCTTGAAGCAATGACTAGGGCGTATGCTATCTTCTCCACATTGAAATATCTGCTTTCCACATCGGACGGGGCCTTTGAGACATAGTAGACGGGCTTCGAATTCCTTCATCCTTTCGAACCAAGACAAGCCAAGGCCGACGGCGTGATCGGTGGCGGCTAGGAAGACATATAGCATCTCACCGGTAGTCGGACTGCTAAGCAAGGGAGGGAACCCAAGTACTCCTTCAACCGGAGGAACGCTTCCGAACATTCGGGAGTCCGGGAGAAGCTCTTGGTACCCTTCAATACCTTGAAGAAAGGCGGTGACTTTTCGGCGGACTTGGCGATGAATCTTCCGAGGGCTGCAATTCTTCCATTAAGTCTTTGGACCTCCTTGATGGTGGTAGGTTCCTTCATGTCAACGAGCGCCTTGATCTTTTACGGGTTTGCTTCAATCCCCCTTTGGGAAACCATGAAGCCCGGGAATTTCCTGCGGTAACTCCGAACACGCACTTGCTTGGATTCGGCTTCATGTTGTTTGCTCGGAGGTTGTGGATGGTCTCTTCTAGGTCGGGAACGTGGCTGCCTTCCTTGGTCTTTATGACCATGTCATCAATATAAGCCTCCATGTTTCTACCTATCGACTTGCAAAAACTTGATTTACCATCCGTTGGTAAGTGGCACCGGCATTCTTGAGCCCAAAAGGCATCATGATGTAGCGAAATTCCCCACAGGTGTTTGAAAGGCGAGTCTTCTCGATGTCTTCTTTCGCCATTTTTATCGATGATAGCACAGTAGGCATCTAAGAAGGCGAGAGTTTGGTGTCCGAAATGGAGTCCACCAACTTGTCGATTACGGGGAGAGGATAAGCGTCCTTGGGGGCGGGCTTTGTTTAGATCGGTAAAGTCTATGCACATACGCCATTTCCCATTTTGCTTCTTCACCATAACGACATTAGCCAACCAAACGGGGTATTTGACTTCGCGAATTATTTCGGCGCGAGTAATTTCTGCACCTCTTCTTTTATAGCTTCCTCCTTGTCCCTTGCAAAATTTCTCCTCGTCAGGAGATGGTCTTCGCTAAAGGATCAACTTCTAGCGGTGGAGGGCTACTTCTTCATTGATCCCCCTCATGTCTTCGACTCTCCAAGCAAAGACGTCGAGGCTGTTTTCAAGAGGGATATGATTCTTTCTTTCTCTTCCTGTGATAGCTGGCCTCCTAGCTTGATTTTTTGTTCGGGATAGTCGGGATTAATGACTACCTCTTCTAGCTCATCTACGAGGCTTCATTTCTGGTCCGTCTCGAAATTCCGGGGATTCGATGATGATCTCTCCGATTCTCCTCCGCTTCATTGTCGTTTACATTGAGGCCTTCTTCCTCCATAAGTTTATCGATGTCTGGAAGATCGTTCTTCCCCCGAGTCATGGTTGGCCCCGAGTTACGGTCATTGATGAGAATGGGGTCTTCCTCGGAGATGGGTAGAACTATGCCTTGGTCATCCGCAGTTTCTAGGACCATAGGCTCTTCTTCCAGTGTGGGTAGAGTTACGCCTTGGTCATCCACAATTTCTAGGACCATAGGTTCCTCTTCCTCACTTTCCCATACTTCACGGATATAGTTCATTCTAGAGCTAGTTTCCATGGTCTTCTGTGATTTGGTGATCTTGATGTTCTCCTCGGGCGTATCTATCTCCACGCTTTTTGACTTTTTCCGGCTCTTGACAACATGTTCCAAGAAATCTTTGGGGGTTGCCCTCACGCATCCAATGCCAGCACGAGTGGGAAATTTAACTCGTTGGTGAGGAAGGGAGGCTACCATCCCAAGTTTGGCTTGACTTGGAATGCCGATAATCGCATGATAGTCACTAGTCAAATCCATGACTATGAAAGTGACAGTAGCTTTGGCTCGGAAGGGATGATCGCCGACTTCGAGTTCTAGTTCTACGGTTCCCTTTGCTCCAACTTTATGGTTGGTGAATCCTTCAAGCCTTCCATGATATGGCTCTAGCGCAGTGTCCTTCAACCCCATTTGTTGGAAGGCTGAATAGTACAAGATGTCACGGGAGGCCCCCGTGTCAACAAGAAGTCTTTCGGATTCAACATTGTCAATTCGACCCTTGATGACCAATGGCTGCTCACGAGCTGCTCAACTTCCTGCCAGCTCATTCGGAGAAAAACTAATGATTTCTTCTGCTTTATGGATCCAAGCAGGGACATGGTATACTTTGCTTAGCTCGTGGATCTGGTCCCTTAGCTTTCTGGTGGAGGTCACCTCTTCACGGATCACATGTAGTTTAGCCCTAGGAGGCCTTCGATCTTCATCCTCACTCTTGGAGTCATCTTCACTCTCCTCTTGCTTCCGCTTTCGCTTGCCATCTTTCTTCATGACATAACGGTCTAACTTTCCCTCGTCAACCCATTGTTGGATTATCTTCTTAAGGGCCCAGCAACCATCAGTGGTGTGCCCGTTGTCCTTGTGAAAATCACAGTATTTGTTCTTGTTGCGGGGATATTTCGGGTTATCAGTCAGCGGACGAGGTGGAGGAAGGTTCACTAGCTGCATGATTTCGGAGATGGGCTTTGTAAGAGGGGTGAACTCCAGCTTCTCAGTGCTTCTGGTTCTATTCTTTCCTTTCTTGCCGTTCCCATTGTCATTCTGTCGGGAGTTAGTTGCTTCAGGTTCCGTCTTGTCAGCACCCCTTTTCTTTGTCTTGTCCTCAGCCATGGAAATGGCATAAGCCACTTTGTATAATTCGGCCTTGGAGCTGGGTTCCCTGGCTGAGAGTTCATAAATGAGGGGGCCAGATTTTAACCCAGAGTTGAAGCAAACTATGACCTCCCTATCAGTGAGGCTTTCTTCGACTTGGTCTGCCATTTTTCGGAACCTATTGTAGTAGGCGAGGTGGTCTCTCCTTTCCACTTGCTCAATGTTGGCCAAGTCGGTTAATCTCATCTTCCTTTTCCCAGTAGTGGCAAAATGATCTAAGAACATTCTCCTCATGCCCCTCCGTGCAATCGATGCAACCTTTCTTGAGCTCACGGAACCAGTCAAAGGCTGTTAGGAAAAGGTGCTCGCGAAAGCTTTGCAGAGCAAGTCATCAGCAGTGGTGAGGAGATTCATGGTTTGTTCAAAACTTTGCACATGGTCCTTGGCGTCGGTGGTTCCGTTATATTTCTCAAAATTTGGGAGCTTGAGGTTAGGATGGGGAGGTGCGGCGGTTATCCTCGAGGAAAACGGACGGGTGGCCCAATCATAATCGTCATCATTATATTTCTTTCCCCTCTCCATATCATCCGGCCTTTGTTTCAACGGCTCCCGTTGCTTTGTTTCTATTTCCTTCTCACTTTGCTTGAGCGAGTGCTTCGTTGGGAACTTCGGCGACTTGTCTTTAGGGCGATCATTTGCCCTACGTGCTCCGCTTCATGTCGGTGGCCATCACGTACGGAGGGGGCCCTATCACGTCTTGGTTCCCGGGTCTTGTGCGCCAAGTATCAGCCTGTAGGGCTCTGGGGTCCTTGGCCTAGCAAATTCTCGATGCCGAGGACGAGGAGAGTCCGGTCGACGAGGACGACGAGAATCTGAACGATGAGGACGAGGAGAATCTGGCCGACGAGCTCGAGGAGACGCGGGACGCCTAGGTGTCATGATGAGGCGAGCGGGGATAGGCGCCTATTCAAGCCGAGTCTTGTCCTTAGGTCCTTGGAGTTCACTTCCTCTTCCCTAGGAGTTATTTGGCTTCTCGGGTCGACCACGGGATCCTTACGCTTCTTGTTATGCCGAGGACGAGGAGAATCCACAGGAGCCGGCATTGGTAGTTCGGCGGTCTTCGGGGAGGAGCACGATGCTCTCCTGTTCCTTTCTCAAAGGTGGGCCCATTGATGGTACAATGAAGGGAGCCATGGAATGATGCGGGTCCATTTGCAACAGAAGCAACTTGTGTTTCATACATCCTTTGCAAAGTCTCCATTTGTTTGTGTAACAAAGAGCGTCGGTCAACGGGTTGAGATCCTCCGCTTGGACCTAAGGCGTCGGCATTCTTTGTTTTCTTCCTTCCTGCTTGCTTCCCACGAGCACGAGTAGGACGAGGAAGGTCATTGCCCTCTCCTCGGCATTTGCACGACCCGTGGAACGAAGAGTCATGGCAAGGGGAGGAATGGCATCGGCTTGAGGTAGAGGAGGAGGAGGAGCGGTGGCTCCTCGGCTCCGTGTTTCCCCATTCACTGGGTGGGATCCTCTTTGTAACACTTGTGAATTGTCCGTCCATTATGATTCACAAAGATTATTAAATGCGAAATTTTCCAAAAATCACAATTTCACTGTAACCGAATTTATGGTTAAATTTAGGGTAAATTTTAACCAAAAACAAACGACCAATTGTGATTTTTCCAACACAAAATTTCAAGCCACAAATTTTGCTTCAGACGTGAACTAGCGGTTTCCGGCCGAATTAATGCGATTTCCGGTGGAAGTTTACAAATTCCGACCGAATCAAGAACGAGCACGTCTGAGCAAAAATTTCCGGTTTCAATCAAGAACAAATCCAACGGAAAATAGCTTCTCGGGCGAGATTTTCCAGGCCAAACAAAGGGTGTTTGAATCGATTTCCGTGCAATGGAACCAATTGATGATGCCAAAATCGTCAACACGGCCCAAATCCAAGCGTTGAATGCTCCAGGCGATTGCAAGGCCCGAAAATAAGAGAAAACACGTAAACTAAGCCGGGCGGATCCGGCTAAAGGCCCTCCCGGCGTGAGAGTAAGTTCACGGTTGATATTAGAGAAATCAAATTGACGAGTTTCTCCAATGTAAAAAGTAACGTACCGAATAATGAGCCGTAGGGCTTGTATTTATAGGAATGGATAGATAGAATCCATGTTGGAATGAACTTGTAAATAGATAAGATATAATCTTAAGAGAATTATATCTGTTAAGGAGTCATTGTTCGACTTGAATTGCTATTGGTAATTGTAATCTTGATGGGGTTACAACTGTATAATCCTTGTTGAATAAGGATTGTAACTGCTAGCCGGAACGCCGAGGAAGGCAAATGATTTTCCTCGGCCTTTGGCAAATAAGCCGAGGAAAATGACTTTGTTTCCTCGTCATTTGGTAAATGGCCGACACAGAGATATGCCGGGGAGAATGATTTTCTTTCCTCGTCACTTGGATATATGCCGAGCAAATAACTTCTCTTTCCTCGGTAATTCCGATATGGCGGCCCAAAAATGATGATAGAAGGCCGAGATAAATGTTCCTCGGCATACGAGGAAGATCTTACTCGGCCCTAATACTTCATAATTAGACAATATCCACTGCCCAATATAGTTGGGCCCAAGTTCGGGCAAACCCATGTTCGTTGCTCGGTTTATACCGTTCAAATATTATATTTGATCTATTGTTAGTGTTCAATTATATTTTAAAGATCTCTACTAGAAAGTCTGTTTGTATACATATATAAGACTATTTGTTGTTTCGTTTAAAAATACACAATTTTTAATTTCGCTTAAAAATAGTAATCATTTTTTGACCAAAGAAGTAACAACAATATAGTCTTAGTCATTTTATAAACATATGCGTGTGTGTATATATATATATATATATATATATATATATATATATTATATGAGATAAATATATACTGAGTATTATTCGCATAAAAATATATTTTGAGAATAGAAACATTTATATAACTCAAATATATATTAACCGAGATAAATATTATACTGTATCGATAGAAAGTTTACATGTGTCGTTGACATCCGATTCATTCTCATTTTCATTTTTATCAACTTGAGATAGTTTGTCATCCTCCTAAACAAACACATGTTAAAACATATAAGAACCAAATTAGTAATAATAAATAAAATAAAATGTACGTACTATTTCAAATACAAATAAATAAATTGTAAAAAATATTAAATTAAAAATACACCATCACTTGACTCATTAAATCATTGATCTTCTCTCCAGTTCTCTATTTTCTCAAAATTTATATTTTATTTTTAGCAATTTAGAATATCACTAGTAATATATGTTTATGTTTATGTTTATGTTTATGTTCTACTAATAGGAGGATTGAGTTAGAATGAAAAGTGAAGATTTTGTAGGTGTTAGTGCCCTAGGCCTATAGAGATAGACCTTTATGTAATGTCATTGTTCATTTATATAAGAGATTGTTTCTTTGATTATTATATGTGTTTGCATGTTTAGTTATAATAATCGTGTCCCTAGTACTTATGAAGCACTAGTATGAAGTCTAATGGATAATCATGTGATGATTATATGCATAGAGATGCACATTAGATTCATGGGTACTTGTTAGAGAACAAGGTACTGGACTTGACCCATTATGAGATTTATGTCATGGTCGAATGTCATAATTAAATCTCATATAGTTATATCATTGATATTCTTTGACCTGAGATTATCATCGTCTTCCACTCGATGAATATTATGTTTGATATAGTTTAACGTTGTCTTTAACCGGATAACAATAAGGGCTATTATTGGCATGATATGATTCTTGTTGGGAAGAATGATAAGTCAAGATGGAAAATTGTCCCTCGTAAAGAGAGATGTTTGCTAGGCCACTCGTGAGTAAGATTGATGTAGTGCATGGCCATGCCCGAATGAATTAATGTGATTAATATCATTCAATTAATCAATTTACTTGGTAACGAGAAAGCATTGAACAATATGAGTTGACGTGGACCATGACTCATGTTCAATATAACATCGTGTGACAATGGGATTGTGATATGTTCTATGTAGGAAAATCGAACTTGATATTATACTATTTGGGTAGGCATGATGGCTTGCTAGAGTCCGCTCATGTCTTATGAGGATCGATGTGATCGGACTCATTGCCAACATAGTATGGTCCTATAGGGTCACACGCATCGAACGAATTGTCAAAAATGAAGAATATGGAGGTTCTGCACTCAGGGGACGACTCGTCCCCAGGCCTGAACTAACTATTCCCTTGGCCTGGGACGGATGATTCAGAGACAGACTCATGAGGGACGACTCGTGCCCTTGGGGACGAGTCGTGCCCTCAAGGGACGAGTCGTGCCTTGGTTTGAACCAACTATTCCCCTTAAGGGGGATGCCAGAATCAGTGCATTGCTCCAAGGGGACGACTCGTGCCCTGGGGGATGAGTCGTCCTGTCGGCGCTGGACTGACGCGAATTTGGCTTTAAATTAGGGTTTTTCAAAGGGCTTTTATTTGTAACGTATAAATACAACCCCTTTGTTGCCCTAGCAGCCATTCCACCTTTTTGAGTTTAGAGAAACACAAAATAGATAGATTTCCAATTGTGAATTGAGAATCAAAATCAACCCAATCCATATTTCTTCATCGATTGAAAAGAGTTTCAATTAAAGGATCTAGAAATCCTCCTAGAAGAGTTCTAGGGTTCGTTCCTCGCGTGGATACACATAGAGGATCTTCGCTCGTCAAGATCTTTAGTTCGTGATTCGCCGTTCGTTCATCAAGGATTAACAAGATCGTTCAATCTGGAGTTGGGTCAAGTTTATCAACGACAAAAGCACTCAAGGTTGGTATTTCTATTTCATCTTTCTTAATTAATCATCTAGAACGGATTCTAGGGCTTCGGGTTTTTCGAGTTATTGCATTATTTCGCTGCGCATGGACCCTCGAAACCCAACAGTGGTATCAGAGCCCCGTTCATGATGTTTATATTAGAAAATCATGATAATTAGATAATGTGATTATGTTAATTTTCATGATGTACATGATCTAGAATGTGAAATTATATGAGTTTTGCTTGTGAAGTAATTGTATATAATGATATACCATGATTATGAAATTGAAATATATGATTAATATGATTAATCTAGATTATGGGATGTCAATTTCATTAATATGATTAATGTGATTAATCTAGGATATTTGTGAAGTGTTACTTAGTATATTGGCTGGACACCAAAACCTTCCCCACAAGCACTTCGATGGAAGTGTGGGATAAATTTGGAGCACGTGGCCGCGTACTAGTAATTACTGACCAAATGTGATTTGTGTTGCATCATTCCATGTTCATAATTATGCTCATATAGTTTTCATGAATCAACCTTGGTATGTTAATTGATAAACATGAAAATTGAACCTTCTTTGTAATTTGAGTTTGTTTTATGCCACCCATGTTTAAACACTTGCGAGTACACGGATAGTTTCATGTAGGCTACGCCACAACGAGGTACATTGATTCTATCTTTGTATGATCAAGATGAGCAAACGGTGATTGCTATACGTTTAACATGGTTGAACTCAATTAGGCTATCAAAACAGTTTTGGGCCTAAGGCATAAGATGAGATTGAAACATGTGACATATGATGTCTATAATCTCATAATGATCTAAGAGTCATATATAGATATGATTGATAAATGTTATCTACCTTTTTAGTTTAATTTTGAGCAGTCGTGCCATAGCCGACTTGAAATTAAATTAAAGTTGGGTCTTAGCCTATTAAATTATATCATGCATGTTTGTATAAGAAGGTTATATAATTTAGTGGGAGTATTTGTGAAATACGTTAATTAATCTCTTAAATGAATTGATACTTATATGTTGCATATCTTTGTAGATCAATGGCTGTAAACACTAATCAAAACATGTCACTGCGATCAGTCCTTGAGAAGGACAAGTTAGAGGAGAATGGCAACAACTATGTGGATTGGATCCGTAGTTTGGGAATTGTTCTCAAACAGGAAAGGAAGTTGTACATTCTTGATGGACCCGTTCCACCCGAGCCTGCCGCTAATGCAACTAAAGCTGAAAAGGATCAACATAAGAAGCATGTGGATGATTCTATTGATGTTGGTTGCTTGATGCTTGCTACCATGTGTAAGGCCCTTTAGAAGGACCTTGTACACATGGAAGCTTATGATTTGGGAAATCATTTGAAGGAAATGTTACAGTTGCAAGCACGTACGGAAAGGTTTGACACTATGAAGGCTCTTCATTCATGCAAGATGATTGAAGGACAACCTGTTGGGCCTCATGTGTTGAAAATGAAGGGTCACCTCGAACACCTTGAGAGGCTTGGATATCCTATCCAGTTAGAGCTGGCTACGAATATGATATTGCATTCACTCCCTGAAAGTTATAATCAGTTTGTTCTGAATTATAACATGAATGGGATGAATAAATCTCTGTCTGAATTGCATGGGATGCTAAAGAATGCAGAGAACAATATTACCAAGAAAACCAATCAAGTGTTGATGGTGAATAAAGGAAAGGGGTTCAAACCCAAGGTTAAAGCAAAAGTTGCTAAGCGGAGGCAAAGGTTGCCGTTCTTTGAGAAGCCTAAACCCAAATCCCAAAAGGATGCGGTGTGCTACCATTGCAAGAAAACTGGGCATTGGAGGCGTAACTGCAAGCTTTATCAGGAAGGACTGAAGAAGAAGGGCAATGAGATTGCCATGACTTCAGGTATCTATGTGATAGATATTTTACTTTCTACCTCTAGTTCTTGGGTATTAGATACCGGATGTGGATCTCACATTTGCCTAAATGTGCAGGGACTAAAGAATAGAAGGTCGCTCAAAGAGGGTGAAGTAGATCTACGGGTTGGAAATGGAGCAAGAGTTGCTGCATTGGCCGTAGGGACTTACGAAGTCACTTTACCTAGCGGATTAATTTTAGTTTTGAATAACTGTTATTATGTTCCGGATTTGAGCAGAAACATTATTTCCATTTCTTGTTTAGACAACGAGGGTTACAATTTTCTTATTGCGAATAAGAAATTTTCCATTTATTTGAATGATGTACTTTATTGTATTGCTCATTCTTTTAATGGCCTTTATGTCTTGGATGTTGAAAATAATGTTGATAATATCTATCATGTAAATAAGAAATCCAAACCAAATAATGTGAATGACACATATAAATGGCATTGTCGTCTTGGACACATAAACGAGAAACGCATCTCTAAACTCCATAAAGATGGATATTTAGACTCATATGATTATGAATCATATGATGTTTGCGAATCTTGTTTATTGGGCAAGATGACTAAGGCACCTTTCTCTAAGAATAGTGAAAGGGCTAGTGATTTATTGGCTCTCGTACATACTGATGTATGTGGACCAATGAATAGCATTGCTAGGGGAGGATTTCGGTACTTCATAACGTTCACTGATGACTTATAAAGATATGGCTATGTCTATCTGATGAAGTACAAAAGTGAAGCATTTGAGATATTTAGAATATTTCAAAGTGAAGTACAAAATCAACTTGGCAAAACTATTAAAACACTTCGATCCGATCGAGGTGGTGAATATTTGAGCCAAGAATTTGACGATCATCTTAAAAGTTGTGGAATTGTTTCAGAACTTACTCCACCCGGAACACCACAATGGAATGGTGTATCCGAGAGGAGAAATTGAACCCTATTAGATATGGTTCGATCGATGATGAGTCAAGTTAACCTTCCTATTTCCTTTTGGGGACATGCACTGGAAACAACTGCTTTCACACTTAATAAGGTCCCTACTAAATCGGCTCCTAAAACCCCACATGAGATGTGGCATGGAAGAAAGCCTAGCTTATCTTTCATGAAGATTTGGGGATGTGAGGCTTATGTAAAGAAATTGGTTTCTGAACATAAACTTGCACCTAGATCTGATAAATGTATTTTCGTTGGTTATCCTAAGGAAACGAAAGGATATCAATTTTACAACCAATCCGAGAACAAAGTGTTTGTTGCTCGACACGGTGTATTTCTAGAGAAAGAGTTTCTCTCTAAAGAAACTAGTGGGAGTAAAATTGATCTTGAAGAAATTCAAGAACCTGAAAATGACATAGAGCCAATAGTAGAGACGGAACCAAATTCACAAGCTGTTGTGGAACCGGTTCAAGATACACAAGTTCTTCGCAGATCGGATAGGATACGATCCGAACCTGAGAGATATGGATTTCTCATGACGGAAAGTAACGAAGTGGAAATCATTGAGAATGATGAACCTACTTCCTATCAAGAGGCGATGTCCACTCCTGATTCGGACAAGTGGCTAGGAGCCATGGAATCCGAGATCAAATCCATGTACGATAATCAAGTTTGGAACTTGATTGATCCACCCGAAGGTGTAAAAACCATAGGGTGCAAGTGGGTTTTCAAAAAGAAAACCGACATGGATGGGAAGGTACATACTTTTAAGGCTAGGCTTGTTGCTAAGGGGTATAGGCAGATTCATGGCGTTGACTATGATGAAACCTTTTCGCCCGTAGCAATGCTTAAGTCTATTAGAATCCTAATTGCCATAGCCGCATATTACGACTATGAGATATGGCAAATGGACGTCAAAACAGCGTTTCTTAACGGAAACCTACTTGAGGATGTATACATGATACAGCCTGAAGGGTTTGTCGATCCAAAGAATTCTAATAAAGTGTGTAAGTTGCAGAGATCCATTTATGGATTGAAGCAAGCTTCCCGGAGCTGGAATCTACGTTTTGATGAATCAGTCAAAGAGTTTGGCTTCATCAAAAACGAAGATGAACCTTGTGTATACAAGAAAATAAGTGGGAGCATAGTTCTATTTCTAGTGTTATATGTCGATGACATCTTGCTCATTGGAAACAATGTTCCTGAACTTTAGACTGTTAAGTCTTGGTTAGGAAAATGTTTTTCAATGAAAGATATGGGTGAAGCGGCTTATATCCTTGGTATCAAGATCTATAGAGATAGATCAAGAAGGATGATTGGTTTGAGTCAGAGTACATATATTGACAAGGTCCTTAGAAGATTCCGCATGGAAAATTCTAAGAGAGGGAACTTGCCAATGGGACATGGCATTACTCTTAGCAAGAATCATTGTCCTAAGACAAATGATGAGCGAAAGAGGATGAATGATATTCCATATGCTTCGGCAATTGGGTCTATCATGTATGCCATGTTGTGTACTGTATTCGATGTCTCGTATGCTTTAAGCGCAACGAGTAGATACCAATCTGATCCTGATGAGAACCATTGGATAGCAGTCAAGAATATCCTTAAGTACTTGAGAAGAACTAAGGATGTATTCTTGGTATTTGGAGGAATGGAAGATGATCTGGTTGTAAAGGGTTACACAGATGCAAGCTTCCAAACCGACAAAGATGACTATAGATCGCAGTCTGGGTTTATGTTTATGCTAAATGGAGGTGCTGTTTGTTGGAAGAGTTCCAAGCAAAGCACTGTTGCTGATTCTACAACTGAAGCCGAATACATAGCAGCATCGGATGCGGCTAAGGAGGCGGTTTGGATCAAGAAGTTCGTTAGTGACTTAGAAGTCGTTCCGAGTATCACTAACCCGATAGAGCTTTATTGTGACAATAATGGTGCCATTGCCCAAGCAAAAGAACCAAGGTCACATCAACGATCCAAACACATTTTGAGACGTTTCCACCTCATTCGAGAAATCTGTGAAAGGGAGGACGTCAAGATATGCAAGGTACCAACGGATGACAACATCTCGGACCCTCTCACCAAGCCTTTACCACAAGCTAAACATGATGGTCATGTTAGGTCCATGGGTATAAGATACATGAATGATTGGGCCTAGTGCAAGTGGGAGACTGTAGGTGTTAGTGCCCTAGGCCTATAGAGATAGACCTTTATGTAATGTCATTGTTCATTTATATAATAGATTGTTTCTTTGATTATTATATGTGTTTGCATATTTAGTTATAATAATCGTGTCCCTAGTACTTATGAAGCACTAGTATGAAGTCTAATGGATAATCATGTGATGATTATATGCATGGAGATGCACATTAGATTCATGGGTACTTGTTAGAGAACAAGGTACTGGACTTGACCCATTATGAGATTTATGTCATGGTCGAATGTCATAATTAAATCTCATATAGTTATATCATTGATATCCTTTGACCTGAGATTATCATCGTCTTCCACTCGATGAATATTATGTTTGATATAGTTTAACATTGTCTTTAATCGGATAACAATAAGGGCTATTATTGGCATGATATGATTCTTGTTGGGAAGAATGATAAGTCAAGATGGAAAATTGTCCCTCGTAAAGAGAGATGTTTGCTAGGCCACTCGTGAGTAAGATTGATGTAGTGCATGGCCATGCCCGAATGAATTAATGTGATTAATATCATTCGATTAATCAATTTACTTGGTAACGAGAAAGCATTGAACAATATGAGTTAACGTGGACCATGACTCATGTTCAATATAACATCGTGTGACAATGGGATTGTGATATGTTCTATGTAGGAAAATCGAACTTGATATTATACTATTTGGGTAGGCATGATGGCTTGCTAGAGTCCGCTCATGTCTTATGAGGATCGATGTGATCGGACTCATTGCCAACATAGTATGGTCCTATGGGGTCACACGCATTGAACGAATTGTCAAAAATGAAGAATATGGAGGTTCTGCACTCAGGGGACGACTCGTCCCCAGGCCTGAACTAACTATTCCCTTGGCCTGGGACGGATGATTCAGAGACAGACTCATGAGGGACGACTCGTGCCCTTGGGGACGAGTCGTGCCCTCAAGGGACGAGTCGTGCCCTGGTTTGAACCAACTATTCCCCTAAAGGGGGACGCCAGAATCAGTGCATTGCTCCAAGGGGACGACTCGTGCCACCGGGGACGAAGGTCGTCCCGCTTGGGCCCGGATCGACGCGAATTTGGCTTTAAATTAGGGTTTTTCAAAGGGCTTTTATTTGTAACGTATAAATACAACCCCTTTGTTGCCCTAGCACTCATTCCACCTTTATGAGTTTAGAGAAACACAAAAGAGATAGATTTCCAATTGTGAATTGAGAATCAAAATCAACCCAATCCATATTTCTTCATCGATTGAAAAGAGTTTCAATCAAAGGATCTAGCAATCCTCCTAGAAGAGTTCTAGGGTTCGTTCCTCGCGTGGATACACATAGAGGATCTTCGCTCGTCAAGATCTTTAGTTCGTGATTCGCCGTTCTTTCATCAAGGATTAACAAGGTCGTTCAATCTGGAGTTGGGTCAAGTTTATCAACGACAAAAGCACTCAAGGTTGGTATTTCTATTTCATCTTTCTTAATTAATCATCTAGAACGGATTCTAGGGCTTCGGGTTTTTCGAGTTATTGCATTATTCCGCTGCGCATGGACCCTCGAAACCCAACAGATTTATACTGTCAAACTCATTTACTTTTAACTGTATTTTTTGAAGATTTATACTGTCAAACCCGTTTGATTTGACTTATTTCAAATGACTTATGACTCTCCATAAGTCATTTTTGAACTGTTTGATTTCATTATGGGTAAAATAAGTCATAAGTCATGTACAAGCCAATCAAAGCACAATTTCCCTTATAAGTCATAAGCATTAAGCCAAGTGTTTAAGCCAAGTGTTGAATCAAAAAACATGTATGAACAGTAAAAAAAATAAAAAATAAATAAAAAATAAAATAATAATAATAATATTAGTAAAATAATAATAATAATAATAAAATAATAAAAAAATAAATAAAAATAATAAAAAATAATAAATAATAATAATAATAATAAAATATAATAATAAAATAATAAAATAATAATAAAATAAAATAAACTAAAATAATAATAATAATAATAATAAATAAATAAATAATAATATTAAAGAATAATAATAATAATAATAAAAATAAAAATAAAAATTAATAATAAAAAATTAATAATAATAATAATAATAATAAAATAATAATAATAATAAAATAATAATAATAGTAATAAAAATAAAAATAAAAATAAATAATAAAAAATTAATAATAATAATATTAATAATAATAATAAAATAATAATAATAATAATAATAATAATAATAATAATAATAATAATAATAATAATAAATTTATTATTATTATTGTTATTATTATTATTATTTTAGTCTTTATAATTTCATTTAGCACTTTTTCAACTTATTAATCAAGCAGTCATACTTACTTATGACATCTCATCACCACTTAAAAAAATAAAAAATCAAACAATATCATTCATCAGTTCATCAGCCATAAATCATCAATTATAATTATAAACAATAAATTATCATCACGTATCAATAAACTAATTATTTTAACGGGCCTTAATTAATCTGTCAATTTCCTATGCACCTGCACACAAAAAAAGGGATAAAAGTTAGCGTGAAAAGAAAGTAGCGGGAATAGAATTCCCAATAGGAATTTGCGATCTTTGTAATTGTCAAATCATCTCCAGAGCGCAATTGATCATCGAGTCAAAGCTGCACACCTTTTCTTGAATTAAAACTCTACCAGCGGCAGCCTAGCATTCGCAGCCGGAAAGAGCGACCGACCGCCCGGCCAATTTGAAGCTTTCTAGTTTCGTATGGCGGCTCTTCCTGGCAGCACTGCGGCAAAAAAGCAAATCACTCATGTCATCTTTGACATGGACGGCCTCTTAATCGGTAAACCAATTTCCTATTCACAAAATCATTACTACTTTAATCTACTGTTTGATCTATCTGAGATTCTGAGTATATGTGTTACCACGCAAACAACAATTGCCGTATCTCTTATCATTCACGATCGGTTACTATATTGCGATCGATTAGCTAGATGTACGTATTATTAGTACGTTCCTGGACTTTGACACTGTGGCCAAATTGATAGGTTTTTCGTGAAATTGTTTGGAACTTTTGTGTTCAAATTGAACAGCTAAATGCATGTAGTAGATAGAAGCATAGGGGCTAAAGAGCTCTAGCTCAAGCGGCATCCGATATCCTTTTCCATACGAAAGGTCTGGAACCCCACCTCTGCGATTTCTAGCACTTTGAAGTGCGTTGTAATAAATTAAGTCATTCATTTAATAAAAAAAAAGAAAAGAAACCATTTAAAAAAAAAAAGATAGAAGCATAGGTTTCATGCAATTTGACCTCCGTTTTACTGATGGAATTGATGGATTGAAACGTCTTAGCGCTCCTTAGTAAAATTAGTGTTTTATGGATGAATTAGTTTCTTAAGGCTTCATGTGAGCAGTGATGAGTGTTCTTTGAACTTAAGGAGAATCGAAGCTAGGTGGTAACTTTGTTGCTACTTTAGGCTCAACATCAATTTTCTGTTTGAAGACTGCCTTTAGATTGGCAATAGGCTAAACCCCTCCCTCTACCCCAAAAATCTCAGAACCCCCCAAACCTAACTCTCCCCATGATACTTCCCCTCCCTCATATTCCCTCCCTCTCCAGTCTCCGTTCAACACCAAATTCCTCGTCTCCATTCTCCACAACTCTCAATTACCTCTATGCCGCCTCTTCAAGACGTCTTATCGGAAACTTGCTCGCCAGGTTAAGTATTGTTTTTCAGTTTTGAATTTTAGCTTATTTTTTGACTACCTTAATCTCCATTGAATAATTGACGCGTCTTCTATTATTTCATTATCAGTTTGCATTTTCGACTTTGGGGTGGGGGACATTTTGAAAAATTTGATATTTTTTAAGTGATTATAGTGTCAAATACGAGTATAAATGAGTGTCCTGATATCCAGTGTATACCGAAATGTGATACTCCCTCTCCGTCCCGGAAAGATTATGACACTTTAATATTGTTGGCAAACTTAATTGAACTTTGACCATTAATTTATAGAAAATCTAATTAACCGATGGAATTTAAAAAATTGTTATAGTAACAAAATAAAAAAAATTCACTACGATAATTAGATTGGCTATTGAGCTATTCTATGTGCAGATAATTTATATGGAATATTGGGGGTGGATGTGGGACTGAGGAGTATGTCGATTAGACGGATTAACATGATGGAATTGGAAGATCATTCTTATTCTAATGCGCATCTCATTTTTCATGCCTTCAGATTTACTTTTGTAACCTGTTTTTTTTTCTTTTCCTCTCGGTTACTAAGTTGGCTGTTATTACTTACTCCTTATTATCCATTAAACTGTGCGTGTTGGGGAAAATCTTACACTGCATTCTTTTACTGCTTAATAAGCTATTCATGACTTCAAGTAGTTTCTATGTAAGACAGACTTTGAAATTAATTTCCTCAATGTATTACTGAAATCCTTGGACCCTTGGTTGTTCGTAACTAGATTGTTTGACCTCATAATAGCCATCCTCTACTTCTTCCCTCCTCTAAGCAAGATACAATTTATAAAGCATTGAAAACAATTTCATTGACATGTCTTACTTTTTATGCCCCCTTCTTTCATCATGTTTTCATTGTTGTTGTTCTAGTTTCAAACATAACCAAGATTTAGCTTGGATACCAAACTAAGCTTATTTTGCTTTTATGCTGCAGACACGGAGAAGTTTTACACGGAAGTGCAAGGGATAATACTCGCTAGATTCAACAAAACATTTGACTGGTCTCTCAAGGCAAAAATAATGGGGATGAAAGCAAAAGAAGCAGCTAGGGTGTTTGTTGAAGACTCTGGGATTAGTGATTCCCTTACGGCTGAGGACTTTCTGCTAGAAAGAGAGGAGATGCTACGAAAGATGTTTCCGGCATGTGAGCTCATGCCAGGTATGTACCATTCCAAACCTCATATGTGGTCATATAAAATCACTTGATAAGTTGATGCCTAGCTCACACTGTCATCCATACCCTCAAAAACGTACGTAACACCCCCCCCCCCCCAATTAAAATCATAAGAGAGCTTCAGTGGACAATGTTGCATCACGAATAGTAGCTTTAGGACTTGATTTCATGTACCTGAGTTTTCTTTCGCTGGACCTAGTGACAAGCACTCACGATGAGATTGAATAATGAATATGCATCATTCCTAACTGGGCAGCTACCCAATTCAGAGCTCTCAGGTCGAATTTTACAAGGTGGCAGGTCTTGTCCAAGGCTCCAAGCATTGTTAGCTGGTGCTAAAAAATACCAGGTGTTTTTTTCCCATGAAAACTTGAGGTGCCTCACAATCCCCTCTCTCCTTTGTTTGCCAAGGCCATAAACCCTCTTTTCACCTTAAATGGTTGAAAACCAAAAAAGGTGTTGAATAGAAACAAATTAGATCAGAGAAATAGACAGATTTATCTCGGAATGTTCCATTAGCAGGAAGCAGCTCTTCACTCTTAATTTGGGAAATTTTCTACTGATGGTTATTGATAAGCATGCTTCATATACAAAATTTGGATGCACTAGGGTGATATATGATTTAGTTGGATTTGACAAAGGTATGATAGAGCGGATAACAGTTTTGTCTACTCCGTTAGTTCTGCTCAAAGAATGATTTTAAAACTCAACATTTTAAAGATCAAAATACTCCAATAAACATACTATGGGTGATTAAATTAATATAACTTTAGAGTATTGATGTCATAAGGATGAATTTGGAGGCACATAAGATTTGTAAGCTTAATTTTTGAGGACTCTTCAAGTGGAGCATCCCAAAGTAAAAAAGGAAAGTCATGTCTCTTTGTGGGCCGGAGGATTAGATAGTAGCTAACAAAGTGATGGATGGTAATTTATTGCTCAAGTTAACTAGGTAATACCGTAATAGGGATTTCTTTCTGAATAGTAAGACGAAAACTTAGATCACCAGAGAATAAAGGAAACATTAACCCTCATTTGTCTTTCAAGAAGTCCCTTTTAAGTCAAGACGTTAACCCATCCCTCCAATACAACAACAACAAAAATGACTTGGGGTTGGCTAACATGAATTGCCATATATTCCTCAACTAATACATTCTAGACTTCAGTCCACATGATTTACTGTTATTCAGCCTTTTCTGTATGTTTGTCCGAGTATTAAAATACAGAATCAGTACTTTCCAGTCCTGTTTCTACCCTTGCCTTTTTTTCTCTACTGATCGTGTATCAGGCTTTTAAGTATTTAGATAAACGGTTTTACTTCATCAATTGCGTTGGCAGGACTAGAGCAGTCTTGTTAGAATGAATAAAAAGTTCTGGGAAAAACTGTATTGTGGCGCATCTGGGATGTTGCATTAATAGAGTTGGTGGTTACTGGGTTGCTTCAATAAAACATGGAAAATCATCCATTTTGTGTCTTTAGTTGGTATGATGAAAATGCTTTGCTAACTTGTAGGGGTGCAAAGTTTAACCCTCCATTAGGCGGGTCACAAACTTCCTTATGAATGTTTCTATACTCCCATGCTGTTTTCAACCTCTAGTTAGATGAGACTGTCCATAAGGAAAAGGGCAATGCCAGGGGCAGATTTAGTATAGGAGGTGGGGGTGCACGTGCACCTGGTCAAATTTTATTTCTAGTTAAAAAAAATTATAAAAAAGTACACTACTTACTAAATGCACCCGCATATAAGATTAGTTAATTTTCTTATTTGCTATTGACAGATCTTATGACTAGTTCAGTTGGTAAGCTGTTAGAGTTAATCATTAAGGACCATGTTTCAAATCCTACTAGTTACAAAAAAATTCAGATTATTTTTAGCCTCTAATATGTGAAATGAACTTTTTTTCAAAATCTTACTTAAATTGTTTTATCATCATATCATAGATTGTTTTTATTTATTATTCTAGTTAAAATTTTACCTCTATTATGACAAATGGTTTTTTCTTTTAAATATTCTTATTTTGGACTCTTTTGCTCATAACTTTAACTAATATAAATGAATTTTATTTATTATCTATTAGTTTTTTCATCTTTATTGTTCGTAAAAATAAGTAAGTTCGAAACATATAAGAAATAAATTACAATATTAATTTCAAGAAATGCTTCTAAAAATGATGTCATCATTAAAACAAAAATAATATAAACATCGTATTTTTTTTTATTTCTTCATGACATAAGGTTACTATTTTCAAGTAAACAATAAGAAGAAAACGGTGGGTTAAAAATTAGCAGATGTTTATAATTAACTTATGTTTTAAGTTATGTATTATAATTTAGTCGCGTTTGAAAAAAAAATAGTTTGAACTTTTATAGCGTAAATTGTGCACCGCTGTCAAAACATTCTCGATCCGCCACTAGGCAATGTTAGAGGCACAAAATATGGTCACAAAATGAGGTCACGATATTTCATTTGTTGTATCAATTGTGGACCCGCCACAATATAATTAAAATCACCGATGAAATCATGACAAATCATTTTGTGCCCAACTTTTTGTGACCATATTTTGTGCCCCTGGTATTATCCAAAGAAAAAGTTCTATGTAAATAAGCAATAAAAGCCTTTGTAATACATTTATGCGTTAACTTGAGCATATATCTATTTGCGTAGACTAGTTACTTGGAAGATGTGTATAAACTACAAATTGAATTTCTAATCAGATATACTCCCTCCGTCCCGGTTTAAGATTCTTACTTTCTTTTCGGTCTGTCCCTGTTTAAGGTTCTTAGTTGCTTTATTACCTAAAATGGACAATGAGACCCACTTGTCATTCTCACAACAAAAACTCCCTACCCACTCTCCCTCCTACTATACTTTTTGTACTCACATCATTTATTTTTTCTTAATCCCCGTGCCAAGTCAAACTAAGAACCTTAAACCGGGACGGAGGGAGTACATTGTTTTCCATCAATAAGATGAAGGCCATAAGTTTTTTACTTTTTAAGTTCATCATCAGCTGACATTTTGTAGAGATGATCAAAACTTAATTGAGTGTTTGATTCTCAAAAGTAGGCTGGTTATATTCATTATCTTAACTTGTTTTTTTCCAATCTTAATTTAGACTAATTCTCATCGTTGAAGAATATTTCTTTTTTTCCTTGTAATAAGAGATCAGTTGAATAAATAATGCCTTTGATGGTTTCTTACAATTTCCAAAATTTAGGGGCCAGCCGTTTAATCAGACACCTTCATGCTAAAGGAGTGCCAATATGTGTGGCAACAGGGTATGGCATCCGCTTCCTTTTTTTCATCTGCTCAGAGTAAGAAACAGAGAGTGCAGAAACTCCCAAAGAAATATGAAACGTTAAAAGTCATTACTTATATAAAGATATACTGTCTAGTTCTCAGAAAGGACACTTTGAATTGAAAACACAAAGACATGGCGATATATTTTCGTTGATGCATCATGTTGTCTTTGGCGATGATCCAGAAGTTAAACAAGGCAAGCCATCCCCAGACGTATTTCTTGCAGCCGCCAGAAGATTTGAGGTAACTATTCAGGAGAATGTTTATGTTATTGTTGAATTGATGCAAAACTTTTATTCTTATTTTTTTTTTTCACTGAAAAGGGTGGACCAGTAGATTCAAATAGTATTCTTGTGTTCGAAGATGCACCTTCAGGAGTCCTTGCAGCTAAAAGTGCTGGGATGTAAGTGCTCTAGTTTTCTTATATATGTTACTCCCTCTGTCCCAAAATGAATGTCCAAAAAATTTCCAAATTTACTCTTGATTAAGAACAAATTTGATTTTTTTGGACATTCATTTTGGGACGGAGGTAGCATATTGTTTATAGGTCCTCATATCTACCGGGCACACCGAGGCTACTTGTGGCCCTAGGGTAATTAAACATGTGGCCCTCTTTAATGCTCAATAACATCATTAATCATTAATGTCATTTAAAAAAATATTGCTTTTTAAGATGCAAAATCATTCATTCAAGTTTTGTATTCGAGTTTAGAAGCCAAATTATTTAATCTTACTTGTAGCATAGTTAAACGCAAATACAATTTTATCAATTTTAATTTTGAAATTATTCTTTCTGCAGAAACTTCAGCTAATACTTCCTCCTTCCCTAAATGAATGTCCATTTTTCATTTGAGGGACATTTTAAAAAAGTTGAGAAATTTAGTAGCAAAGATGCATAAGTATCATTACCATCCAATTTATAAACTTTTAGTTTTGTAGCTATGCATTGGAATATGGATTTTTTGAAGGTGAAAATTAATTTAGGAACATATGTTATTACTATTAGAAAATGGACATTCATATAGGGACCAAGGGGGGTAGTATTTCATAGGATATTCATGCATTTGGAAAATAGGGTTTTTTACTTTTTTTTTTTTCTTGAATATATGATCTCTTTAACAGTTCAGTTGGAGTTTTTTTTTCTTTTTTCTTTTTTCTTTTTTCTTTTTGAGAGGCTGTTTGGTTAAAACATTGTTTGAAACAGAATTATGCGGCTATAGAAGCAACATATCCGCAAACATTATTAGACTGAAGCTTCAAGTTTGGGCCTCTGATATATCCGCAAACATTGTTAGACTGAAGCTTCAAGTTTGGGCCTCTGATCTGTACACGTGTTAATTGGATTGATTTTCCAAGTTTGGACCATTTTTAGGTAGGGTCATTTGAAGTTGGGCTCCAATATACGTAGTACACATTACAGGACAGGGGTGGATCTACAGCCTTGAATAAGGGGGCAATTGCCCCCATTGAGGTTTTAAAAGCAAAATTTTAGCAGTGCATTTTTTGCAAAATATTAATAGATTTAGGGGTTTTAATGCAAATTGCCCCCATTTATGTCGAGAAAAAAATGCATAATACATAATTTTTGCCCCCTTTTAGCTAGTGCAGTTTTGAATAAATAATCTTGCCCCCCTTTCAAAAAAATCCTGGCTCCGCCACTGTTACAGGAGGCTAAGATTTTTGGGGGTCCTCTATTAATTAGGGGCCCTAGGCACGGGACTCAGCTGCCTTACCCATGGGCCGGCCCTGATATCTACACACATTCAATGATGGTTTTATAATGTAGCCCATATAACAGTCCAGAAGTTCAATGCATTAGATAAATAGCCAATGAATCAATAACAACAACGATGCTACAGGCAGGGGAATAGAAACTTGACATGGATAACAGAAAATAAGAAGGATATGATGCTTATGGTTCACCGATTTTTTTGCCCCGAATGGAGCTAAGTGAATAGTGAGAACAAATTTATGTAGCATCCCCAAGTATATAGTTGGACCGAAATCTGAGTTGATCCATAAATTCATCTTTTCTTTTGTCATCCTTCAACAGATGCTAAAGCAGGCTCTGCAGTAATTACTTTGTTACAGGACTTGCTTGCTTCTTACAATTCCGTTGATACACTGCTTCTTACAATTCTCGAGCTTTGCGATTTTTCTTCCCCGTTTTTCTCATTTTGCACGTTAGCAGAATGCTCTCCAGTTTCCATTTTCGGAAGATTTTAGTATTTTATTTCCTTGTTCAACTTCTCCCTCTTCTTCGTCTTTCACGCATGTTCCTCCTCTTTCCTGCCACTAATAGCTTCTGTCGGGGTTTGGGTGGGAGCTCAAGTAGCTGCTCTAAGCTTTTGCTCTTAGAGCAATTTATTACCCATTGTTCTTGGAATCTTCTTAGAAGGGTCAATTATTTCACGTGCACATCATGTTGCACACAAGTATACAACTTCATCATACAAATGGTATAATCAAAATTACGGGATATTTGATGGTTCATTAATCATATCTACACTAATTGTCTCAAATCTAAAATATCTGGTTGGTTGCTGGGAAATTTGAAACATTTCTAATTGGCTAATATTGGAAAAATATTTCTGGCAGGTCAGTAGTGATGGTACCAGATGCAAGACTGGATGCTTCGTATCTTGAAACTGCAGATGAGGTTCTGAGCTCCCTACTCTACTTCAATCCATCCGAATGGGGCCTTCCTCCATTTGAAGAACCCTAATTCATTTTTAAGCTAATTTACTTTACACATCTTGATTCTTACTCCGTAATAAAGATTGATTGAATGTTCCTAAAAGGCCATTCTTCATTTTCTGATGTGCACAAATTGTGCACATCAGTAAAAACTACTCAACCATTTGTAATGCTACAAATATCCACGAGGAAAGTCTTAATCTGGAACTCGCTTTTTTCCATCATACTCCTTTTGTACTATACTTGGGTGGCATCTGTTTAGGAACAATATATTTTTGAAATTTTCATGAACAGCACAATCTCAATATATGTCTATATATATATATATTTTTTTTTTCTCACCTTCCCCGAGCTCTCGGTTCACTTTGTGTCATTGTCAATGCTCATCTCTGCTCTAAGCAAGATGGCCAAGATTTCAGGTCTTCCTACCCCAAAAGCCATGTTTCTATTTTAGGCTCCTTTTTGGTTGTGTTCCTATGAAATAAGTGAGGATAGTTAAAGTCTTGTTGTTTTCTAGCTTATACTCCCTTGATTTTGATAATGTACTGCACTTGACTTTACAATGTTATTTTATTTGTACATCGCTTGTATCAAAGAAAATTGCACTAAACCTATTTCTCTATTTTAGCGACATTTATTTTGAGACATATAAAAGAGAGTGCTTTCAAGTTGGGTTTGGGGCCAATGCATTTCGAAGGCACAACAGTCGGGCACAATCAAGGATCGAGATCACGCAAGAGCTAAACGAGATGCTCGAGAGCCGGCGAAAACACCCCCAAAATATGAAAGGGTGTATAGGACTAGTGTTGTCTTTCAAAATCAAGTAACATCTACACTACTGACAAGGCAGTATCTTTGTCAACATACTAGGACTAATGCTGTCTTTTAAATACCAGTCTATCAGTAAAATTGACTTTGGGCAAGGCAACATCTTTGTCAACATTAACTGGACAACTTCTGTATAAAAAAATGCTTTAAGGTCAAATACACTAATTTCTCTCTCCCCTTTTGTACCCTTTGATCAATGACCAGTCCCCATTGCACTTGTCCCATCTTGTAAGTTCCCTTATTCTCCATCTAAAAGAACAACCATGTTAATGTACTACTTCCTCCATGCACAAATTTAAATTCTACATATTCTCTTTTTCACAGTGTTTCATACTCCCTCCGTCCCGGATGAATGCTCAAATTTCACTTCGAGGGACAGTTGCCAAAATGTTAAGCTTAAGCATTTTTTGTAACTCAAGTATATAAAAACCCTTAATGACTTTATCATATTGCATCGCAAGTCTAAATGGGACAAAAATTTAAAAAAATTAGAAAATCATTTGGACTCAAGGAGTAATAAACAAAGTTTGTGAACACAATCAAGTTAGAGGTAAATCCGGAGTAAACTTGACAAAATTCAGCATTTACGGGTTTAGTTTCAATGTTCTAGACAAATTTCACCTCCCCATTTTGTAAAATTTATATAAATTAAGTGACTATTTTATCCGTAAATCTTATTGCTACAAATTAGATTAATCGCTTTAGAGATTTAGGGGTAAAATCATTATTTAGTTTGCATAAAGTTAATAAAAGGGATAGTGAGATAAAATAAATTTTAAGAGTTACTGAAATTTGTCCAAACCTTAAAGGTAAACAACGAAAATAACTCAATTTAATTCTTGGAGGAAAGGACACTTTTTTTGACATCCCCAAAAAATAAGCATAATCAATTTAAAGGCATTCAATTTTATTTTATTTATTTTTTAATATTAGTGCTACAAATATATTGATTGAAGAATTTGGAACTTCTCTAGCGAGTAGAGAATTTGACTACGATCCCCTATTTTGATGATAGAGAGACAAGATGATATTGAGTTCTGTAGGATCTATAATTTGTCAAGCCAATATCAGCCATATAAAACAAGCAGAGAGACGTGGATGGACTCAAAACCGTTGTGCAATAGCGATTTCGAGACCACCTGCCGACCTGAACTGATCATCTGCTTAACCAACATGCATGCAGACCTAATTAAAGAAGGGTCCATACACTCCTTATTAGTCATTAATAAACCTAAAGATGGTCCATAAACCTAGCTATATATTCATACCATTTAATTTCTTACAGAAAAACATGTACGAGGCCCATTGATTTATTGACGAACAACCTTTGTTTTAGAAAGATTCCTCTGTAAAAGTAATAAAAATAATAATATATCAACTAGCATAATGTGTCGGGAATAATCTCTGTCCCTAAATAAATATCCAAAATTTATTTAGGGAACATTTTAAAGATATTTAGTTTTTATATAATTAATGACAAAAATGTATAAATATACCTATTGTAGATTTTCTAAATATTTAGTTTTGTAAGTATAAAATGAATAAGAATAACATTTATTTTTGGTAAAAACACGGACAAAATATTTTACAAAAAATTGTGGTCAATTCCACACCGACCGGTGCAAGGCAACAACAAATTTGCTTTATATTATTTTGTTGTTGGCATTACAACAACTTCAAGGACATGAGGTGTAACTATATATTCTCCTTTTTTTTTTTTTTTTTTTTTTTTTTTTTTGAATTTCTAATAATATGTTCAAGCCTTCAAGGTATTCGGCCTCTAGTTTATATTTAAGAGAGCAAGGCCAAGGACTGGATATTAAGTGTAACTCAAGCCATTAACAGCAAAAAAGGCACAATTTTTTTAAATCACTGAATATTTTAATTAATTAACCATGTCTACAAATTACTTGTGTGTGTAAACTAAAGGTAGTGAAACATCAACTTAATTATAGGCATCGAAGGCAGAAGATATACAGGCTATTTAATTTATGCTTACAAATAAAATAAACTTTAAGAATATATAATTTCAAGAAGTACAGATTGATAGTATTCTTTAAGTTCTCAAAATTAAATTAATAACTAGGTTTTCTTTCAGCATATATTAGAAGATCATAGGCCAAACATACATAGTATACTAGTTCCTCTAGATCATTGCAATCAAGCAGCTAATTCAGACTTATTCCCTTCCTTGATTTCGCCTTCACAGGCAATATCCGAATCCTCTTGGCTACCCTTACAAAATCCCTACAAAAAACAAAAAAAAAAGAAAAAAAAAACGATACATGAAGATGGTTTTAAGACCTTTCCATAGTGCAAATTAAAACAATATCTATTTCAATTGAAAGAAGACACATATTTTGAGATGGAGCTAGAGTATATATAAGTTACGAAGAGAGCAAATATATAGAAGTATAGAACAACAACAAACGCGAGCCGAGCCATTATAACTGAAAACCTATGGTTTAATTTATTTGGATGAATATATGGATCATATGAAGTATATATACAGAAAGAGAGAGAGAGAGAGAGAGAGAGAGAGAGAGAGTGGGTGTAAGAATTTTACAGTTAAATATTGACTTTAAAAAATGAATGTCCATTTTTGTTTTTGAGGGAGAAGTGGTTAAGAAAATATCTTACTTCCAGTTAAGATCACCAACAAGAAGAAGATCATTCTCCATATCTTCATAAGCAATGAGATGACCTGGCACAGCATTGGATAGATCCAGGTCAGCATTTGTATTAGCAGCTGCATCGTCGACGAACATCTGACGAAGAGCCTTGGCAAGGCTTTGGTAGTTGTCATGCTTATGAAGGCTGATCCGTTGGCAGATCGAACGACCCTCAAGAACCACTGTAACCGGTGGGATCACAGCGGAGATCTCATGATCAAATCCACCCAAAGGGTTATTCATCATCATATTAGGGTTAGGTTTGAAGTTTTGTGGGGAGAGAGTACTCCTCTCTTGCCACCTCCTCTTCATCTCTATGGATGCTTGTATTTCTTGAATGTTCATACTTCTCTCTCTCTCTCTCTCTCTCTCTCTCTCTATATATGATCCTTTTAGATGTATGGAGAAAAAAAATAGGTTTTTGGTAGAGGAGAGAGAGTGTGTGTAAGATTTGTTGGGGTTGGGTTGGGTTTATGTTGTTATGGTGTAATGTGTGTGGGAATTGGATCATTTGGTCCGGTTCGCTGTACGTATAACGAGTGGTGTGACATGCGTTTAGTGAAGTGAAAGTAACGAGTTGTGTGATTAAAATTAATTGAAAGACTGTGAACCCGACTGAATAACCTAATTATTATGATCATTGATCTAAAATAAAAAATGTGATCAAATCTGAAATGTAATACTCCCTCCGTTTCAGTAAGGTTGTTACATGAGGGTTGAAGCACGTAAATTAAGAAAGGGAAATAATGAGTGGTTGTGAGGAAGAGAGAGAATGAGTGGAGAATAATGAGTGGTTGTGAGGAAGAGAGAGAATGAGTGGAGAATTATAAAAATAATAAAAAGTTTCCTTTTTGGGTAATGTTGCAACTTAAGTGAAATGCCGAAAATGGCAAAATGTTACGACCTTAGCGAAACGGAGGGAGTATAATGAGACGTTTATCGTAACAATTATTTGTTTAACGTGTGTGTGTGGGTGGGTGTGAGAGAGAGTGTGTGAAGGTGCAGAAATGTCGGAAGAGGATTTAGGGGGGGGGGGTTGTGAGACATCCCTAAACTTGAGCTATCGTTTTCACAATTAAGATAAAAGGAAAGTTGACATTATGACTCTCAATTATTTCAACTCTCAGTTCTCACTTACTGTACTATGTTCTTAACTGTGTATCAGCTCACTGTGTCGGATTTTAAATTTCACCGGTAATGTTAATGGGTAAGTTAATACTCCCTCCGTTCCGTCCCGGAGAAATATGCAAAAAAATACTTGGCACAAGAATTAAGATAAAAAGTGATAAAAATGATGTGTTGTGAGTATAGATGGTTGGGTAGGAGAGAGAAAGTGGAGAAAGTGGGTAATGGTTGTGAGTAGAGACAAGTATGTCCCATTTTTATTTTGGGACTTTGCAGATTATTGTGAGACACCCAAAAGGTGTCTTTTTGCAGATTATCGCGGGGCGAAAGGAGTACTACACAAGATTAGATATATATATATATATATATATATACCCAAAAGGTGTCTTTTTGCAGATTATCGCGAGGCGAAGGGAGTACTACACAAGATTATATATATACGGAGTATATATATATATAATTGAGGTATACAAATGTAGTGTACAAGGGAGTCAAAATAATGATTCAGTGTGATTTTTTTTTTCAAAATTAAGGTGCATCAAAATGTATAAATTCATCACTTTTAGTAATGTAGTGTCTACTGATGTTTGTTGTTAAATGGATTGACGCATTGTGTTTTCTAATTCAAGGATATATTTTGAACAAAAAGATGCACACTTTTTCAAACAAAATTTGTAAAAGAAATAAGAGATGACGTATTAGTTCAAGGATTTGGAGCGTACACGCAATTTCTCTGCACATTGTGCAACGGTCAAATTATTTTGTAATAGTCTAATTATAAAACATGACTTGATAAAATGACAACAAAAGTAAATTAGTGCATCTCGATTGTGTAATACAAAATCAAGAATCCTCCAAATAAAAAGGTCGATGTCTTTCTTTCAGGATTCAAACTCGATACCTCTATTATGAGAGCGGATACCATCAGAACTACGCTACTGTTATTTGGTATATTTGTGGGTTGTGTGTGTAATAGAGACTTGACAAGAAAATTTAAGTAGCAAGAGTAGGGAGGTGTACGTAGTTTGTAGGGGGATGTTTGCTTGTGAATGCAAAAGTGGAGATGTGGTCGTACTACTTAGCTGTTCTTCTTCATAATGTACATGTTCAAATTAATTAATTACTACTTCTAGGTGCTTACTAATACTTACTTCCTCCGTTTCATATTATCTTATCCATTTTGCTATTTTGGGCGTCCCACTTTAAAGTTACACTTTTCTAAAAAAAAAACTTTTTAATACTTCTTTATTCATGGGACCCACTTGTCATACTCACAACACTTTTCAAATTTACTATTCCCTCCACTTATTCTCTCTCCTACCCACTCACAACTCCTACTTTAATAACACTAGAATAAGTCCGTGTCCGAGGACACGTTTTTTTTTTTAATTAAGCCCGTGTCCGAGGACACTTTTTTTTTTTAATTTAAAAAAAGAAAAAATTAAGGACAAAATGGGAAAGAGACAAAATAGTGAGGGCAAAATGGAAAATTCGGCCATGAGAACTATTCATAGTACTGTTCACAATGGTGAGGTGGACCACTCTAATTTATACTATAAATTATTTCTTATTTTCCGTTCTCAACAGTAAGTGGGTAAACTATTATGTGACGGAGGGAGTAGTATATTTTCTATCCCCAAATAAATAATTATATATACATATATATATATATACATATATATATATATACATATATATATATATATATATATATATATACATGTATATATAATACAAATTTACTCCGAATTATCAAATTTGATTTTTTTGGATATTCAAATTAGGACAGAGGGAGTACCACGTATTCCTTCCAAAATAAATGTCTTAAAAAATTTAAATTTATTTTTGAACAATAAATAAATTTGATTTTTTTTTTGACATTTATTTTGAAACGGAAGAAAGCAATATATGAAACTAGTTGCTAAATAAAATAGCGTTCATGGGGATTGTTGATTATATGCGTGAAGAAAAAGTAAGCTGAAATTTTAAATTAAACTACATGAATATTTATAAACTCGTATTGAGGACTGGAAAAAAATAAATTAAAATAAGGAGAAAAATTCTTGTAACTTGAGATTTGCATTGGTATGGAGACGACAGAGCTACGTTCGCCGAACGGCTCGCGCCTTTGACTCGATCGGTGCCCTCCATTTCTTGCTCATACCTGATTTAACTTTGATAAAAATTTATAAAATTAATTATTCAATAAAATCATACTCTCTTCGCCCCCCACACAATAAGATTCCTAGTTTGGTTTTACACTTACACGAAGATTAAGAGAAAATAAATATTGTAAGTATAAAAAGTAAAGTATGAGAGCAGGGATGGACCCAGGAATCATATTCAGTGGGTGCCAAAAAAAAATTACTTTTGTCCCAAATTTTAACTAATAGTTCATAATTCTACAAATCTAAGATAAAACAAAGAACAATATTTAAAATATAAATTTTGTTTAAGCATTTGCTAATTTTTAGTACAACATTTTCTTTTTATTTTGGTAGTTTACTTGAGAAAACAAAGCTTATGTCATGAACAAATAAAAAATTAATATTAATGTTAATTAAAGTGATGATCATTTTTTTTTTGGCATTAGTACAAGACTTTTCTAAAAAAATCTCAGTTATCACAATAGAGGCATGACGCAGCACGGAAGCACGATAGATTTTGTGATTAGCGCACTAATCACAAGAGTTCTCAAGCGAAGAACCCTAGAACACAATAAACTGGAATCCACCAGAAATTAACTGGAATCCACCAGAAAATAAAGAGAAAACTCTTCAAATTATCATTTAAAAACTGATTTTCGGATTACACCCCTAGGTCTATTTTATAGTGCCCATAAAACTTGAAAAACAATCCTAAACCTTCTAGAATTACTCCTAACCTATATGGTAACTAAATAGGACTCAAAAACTAGTAAATCTCCTCAAAATCTACTCTAAAATCATTTCTAATCAACCTATTAAAATTAATGACGAAAATAAGAAATAAAATATAAACTAAAACAAATTAAATCCTAATATATTAATTAAAATACAAAAATAATTAATATATTTGACTTCGTCAAATATCCTTCCTACATCATTCACCTCTTCTTCGAAAGAACTCGTCCCCGAGTTCTCATCCGATGTTTGAAAAGTGCCGTCCCACTTAAAAATATATTTCGAATAAATCTTCTTTTTAAGCACACATTGACGTAAGATGGTCACTTCCGGATATAAAATTATTCCATTCATCCCATCCTCCTTGTGTTGATCTTTATCCCCAACAAGTGATAATTGTCTTCTCAGCCCATTTACAAGCAATCTATTGGTAAAATCAAATATTTGAGCGGGACTGTTGTCGTCTGACTTACTGGCTTTTAGGTCATCTTGATTAACTACCCCATTTATTGCCGGTTTCGATGTAGTGGAGGAACAAGAATCATGCAAGTGACCATAACTATAACTATTACTATGATTAAAATCGCTAGACTGCTCAAACTTGGAGCTGCCACCCATATCTGACCTTACTGTCTCTCGATTGTCTCCGGGAATGTTATTTTCACCGGAAACCTGTTCGCACTCATCTTTATTTTTTTGTAAAGACTCCTGTCTAGTAGCCGTGGGTACACCAAAATTCGGGGGCTTTGAAGGCTCAAGTCCTAGCAGGCCACCATTTGTCCGGAACATAACTGGATGGACACCAGAAGATGCTGAAAGTGTAGACCACGTAATATCACCCACATCTTCATTCATGGGCTCAACTAGGGCATGTTCAAGGACCATAATTTTTGCAGGAATAATTTCACCACATACCTGAATGACTTCGTCATTTGCACCTAAATCTTCCTCCTTAATGTCCAAATTCTTCTCTTCAACATGTTCTTCCTTGACTGCACAAATAACCTCCTCTCCCTTGAAATCTTCGTTCAAAGTGTTTGGATCTGCAGTTGATTTGGCTTCTTTTATACGCCTAATTGCAGCAGATTTTTTTGTCTCCAATCTCGAAATAACTACTTCTCCATTTATGGCCATCTTCTTCGATAGATCGTCCCGATTTTCCACCCTTCTAGGGCGACGAACCTGTTCAATACCCCTGTCTCTTTCGCCCCTACGATTTCGATTCGCACGAACGTTGTGACCTTGTTGAGCAGCCACAAACGCAGCAATTTGTGTTGTCAAAGCGGCAATAGCGGTGGTTAAGCCATCGATATCTGCCTTTGTTGCTCGATCCCCCATAATGAATCAGCGATGAAAGACAGGATAAAGCCTGCTCTGATTCCAACTGACGCAGCACGGAAGCACGATAGATTTCGTGATTAGCGCACTAATCACAAGAGTTCTCAAGCGAAGAACCCTAGAACACAATAAACTGGAATCCACCAGAAATTAACTGGAATCCACCAGAAAATAAAGAGAAAACTCTTCAAATTATCATTTAAAAATTGATTTTCGGATTACACCCCTAGGCCTATTTTATAGTGCCCATAAAACTTGAAAAACAATCCTAAACCTTCTAGAATTACTCCTAACCTATATGGTAACTAAATAGGACTCAAAAACTAGTAAATCTTCTCAAAATCTACTCTAAAATCATCTCTAATCAACCTATTAAAATTAATGACGAAAATAAGAAATAAAATATAAACTAAAACAAATTAAATCCTAATATATTAATTAAAATACAAAAATAATTAATATATTTGACTTCGTCAAATATCCTTCCTACATCAACAAGGCAAAACAAATTTAATTTTAAAATAATAAAAAGTTGTTTGTCATAACTGAGAATTAAAGTGATATCAAAAGAATTCTTTGACCAAAAAATAATTTATTAGAGTTTGAAAATGTTTAGAACTATTTGTAGTTAGTGGGAATTGAACCAGTCAGTGGGTAAAAATTTCAACAACCTGACCAACAAAGCAACCTGAAACATTTTTAAAAGTCCGCGCACATACAACTACTCCCTCCGTCCCGCAATAAAGTTCATAATCATTGTTTGCACGCAAATTAAGAAAAAAGTTAGTGGAGTAAGTGTTGTGAGTATGAAAAGTGAGGTTGAAGAGAGAAAGTGAGGTAGGAAATAGTGAGTTGATTGGTGTTGTGAGTATAAAAATAAAGTAGGAGAGAGAATTAGTGGGTAGAATAGTAAAGATTTTTTGCCATTTTAGAAAGTGTGAAGTTTATAATGAGACGCTCAATGAGAAAAGTGTGCAGCTTGTAGCGGAAAGGACGGAGTATATTCTATCACCAGAGGTATAAAAATAAAATAAAAATTATTTTTTAAAATCCAGTGGGTGCCGTCGCACCCACTCGTTACAATGGGTCCGTCCCTGTATGAGAGAGAAAATGGGTAGGGGTGTTTGTTGTGAAAATGACAAGTGAATTTCATTGTCTATTTTAAATAATAAAACAATAAGAATTTTAATTTATGACAAACCAAAAACGAAAGTAAAAATCTTATTATGAAATGAAGAAAGTAAAATATATTAATGATGCATATTTAAAAATGTTTGATCATGAAAATCAAATATGTTTCCTAATCTACTACAAAGAGTATTTATGTGTTTAGTAGTACTCCCTCAATTCCAGAAAAATAGACACATTTTGACAGAACTATGACCATAATATAATAAAAATTTAATTATTCTTATCCAATTTGAAAATTTATTAATGATAATATTTCTAGTGGTGAAATAATAATAAATTTTATAATTATTAAATTTTCATTATGTTGATAATGAAAGTTAAAATTAAGTAGGACTATAATTCAATTTGTAGATTGAGTTATAGTCAACCGCCGATGAATGCAGTTGATGTTACGCTGAAAGATATTAATTATCAAGTGCATCAATTCCATGTTTATACTCAGGTTTTCCAAATTCAATTTACAACATATTAACCTACTTAAATATGCAGTTTGTAGATTGTACCACATGTATCTCTAATTAATTGCTTTCACTATTGCGAGGCAACAATAAACAAAGAGGGCAGCAGCATGCGAGCCACTCTGGCCCCGGGTCCTAAGTGTGCCTCGACATCGTGAGTTCAGATCCGTTAAAAGGCGACCTGGGACAGCTTTCTCGACGAGCTTGTCTACATCTATAGAGCCCAAGTCCAAGCAACGACGAACCCGCAATTGTCTAGCTGGTGATCCATTCGACCCATCTCTGGTCAGCCTTTGCGAGCCTCCTCGTCAGACATTTGTAGCAAGCATCAGACCAACGTCCAATTAGGGCTGTTACACGAAACGAGCCTGCTCGGGCTCGGCTCGAAAAAAGCTCGAGATCGAGTGGGCTCGAGTTGAACTCGAGCTCGAAGCGATTTTTAAGTTCGTCATTTTTTCGAGCTCGGCTCGTGTTCGGCTCGTATGTTCGACGAGCTCTGTTCAAGATCGACTCGTTTGAGCTCGACTCGGTCTCGGCTCGTTAAAAGCTCGAATGAATTTTAGTATATATATGTAGATATATATATATAAGCTCGTTTAGGCTCGAGTTCGATTACAACTCGAATTAGGGCTCGATAAAGCTCGTTCGATTTCAGATTTTTTTCAAAAAATAAGTTGAAGCTCGAGCTCGGCTCGTTATTACTCGAGTTCGAGCAGCTTGCGAAAAGCTCGCGAGCCAGCTCGCGAAAAGCTCGAAACTTGATTCGAGACGAGCTCGAACAGGCATTCTGGGCTCGAGCTCGAGCTCGTTTAAAAGTTAACGAGCTCGAGCTCGAAACATCAAAAGCTCGGCTCGGCTCGATTACAGCCCTACGTCCAATCATACCAGGTGTACTCTCTCCATATACTACTATATTCTGCCATGTGACATGAAAACAACACGATTTTATATGTCTAGCTGTAGCAAGGAAACCTGATTTACTAAGCTTTGCAAAAACGTGTATATAGGATGATTGCCATCATAAATGCTCTGATGCTATTCCCTTTAATAAATATTCTGTTACTAGGAGAAAAGGAAAAGGGGCTGTCAAAGTTTAACCAAAATCCATTACTATGCTACTGTATAATGTTTAGCATCCCCTCTTAATACAACGAACGCTTTTTGGTGTATGAAAAATTGAATTTTCAGCAATCTCCATTGATTCAATCTACAGAATGGAAAAAGTGGAAAAATGGCATCATCAGAACCATGTTAATATCAGGAAATTAGCATCTTTATTGACATTGCATATTATTATAATTCGGTGCTTTGATTTATCATTTCACCCATTCGACACAGGACCGAATGCTACAGTCGACCGAGCAAAAGAGCGTCTTTGCTCAAAACAAACAACCATGATCTAAAGAATCTACATACAAACATGCTCCCGTAACAGTGAGCAGTCCTCAAACAAGCTCGAACAAACATAATTGGGTGGTCAACGGAGCAGCGCACCTCCTCACCTGAACTGACGTGCCAACACACAATCAATTCGTGGACCAAAACTCACTGCCAAATACAAATAGTTAGCTGAGCTCGACAAACCTTTACTAGATACAATCTGGACAAAAAGATCAAGCAGTCAATATGCCCTCCGGGCAGGCTCAAAACAAGACCTAGAACTAAACCAACTCACCTGTCAAGTACTATAGCTGGACGAACACACTTGCAGGACGAGCACGAAGATATGCCAAGAGCCATGTTGAGAACCATCAAGACGTTCATGACACAGTTCTGTTCGTCCCAGATTCTGCCCCTCATCTCGTCAGCGGCTAGACCCTTACTTGAGATAAGGAGAGCTGCAGGACGTAGACAAACTAGTTCAAATGGAGATGCCAGACATTCAGGAGGATGACAACACTGACACAGTTTTATCCGTCCCAGATTCAGCCCCTCATCTCGTCAGCGGCTAGACCCTGACTTGAGATAAGGAGAGCTGCAGGACGTAGACAAACTAGTTCAGATGGAGATGCCAGACATTCAGGAGGATGACAACACTGACACAGTTCTGTCCATCCCAGATTCAGCCCCTCATCTCGTCAGCGGCTAGACCCTGACTTGAGACAAGGAGAGCTGCAGGACGTAGACAAACTAGTTTAGATGGAGATGCCAGACATTCAGGAGGATGACAACACTGATACAGTTCTGTCCGTCCCAGATATAGCCCCTCATCTCGTCAGCGGCTAGACCCTGACTTGAGACAAGGAGAGCTGCAGGACGTACACGAACTAGTTCAGATGGAGATGCCAAACATTCAGCAGGATGACAACACTGACACAGTTCTGTCCGTCCCAGATATAGCCCCTCATCTCGTTAGCGGCTAGACCCTGACTTGAGACAAGGAGAGCTGCAGGACGTACACGAACTAGTTCAGATGGAGATGCCAGACATTCAAGAGGATGAGAACACTGATACAGTTCTGTCCGTCCCAGATATAGCCCCTCATTTCGTCAACGGCTCGACCCTAACTTGAGACAAGGAGAGCTATAGGACGTAGACGAACTAGTTCAGATTGAGATACTAGATGTTCATGAGGATGACAACAATGACACAGTTCTGTCCGTTCCAGATATAGCCCCTCATCTGGTCAGCGGCCAGACCTTGACTTGAGACAAGGAGAATTGCAGGACGTAGACGAACTAGCAAGACAAAAAACGACTAGCAAGACAAAAAGCGTGGAGCTCCTTCCTCGACATAGATAGATAAAAGAAGGATAGCCTAAGCGTCATGACGAGGAAACCCTCGGCTCATCGACCTTATCGGCAAAACATCGCCTAAGCGTCATGACGAGGAAACCCTCCGGCTCATCGACCTTATCGATAAAACTTCGCCTAAGCGTCATGATGAGGAAACCCTCCGGCTCATCGACCTTATCGACAAAATATCGCCTAAGCGTCATGACGAGGAAACCCCCCGACTCATTGACCTTATCGGCAAAACTTCGCCTAAGCGTCATGACGAGGAAACCCCCCGGCTCACTGACCTTATCGGCAAAACATCTCAACCTATGTGCGAGTCATCTTCCTCAGCATAGGTAGATAAAAGAAATATAGCCTAAGTGTCATGACGAGGATCATCCCTCGGACCAATGACCAAATGGAAAAAATTGCGTTGAAGTATGAGATGATTTTCCTCGGCTTCCCAAAAGTTTATACTGGCATTCAAGCAAAGCAAATCAAATAAGCAAAGCAGTTTATACTAAAGCAATAAATGAAGACAAGGAAGTCCTCCATGTCAGGATCCGGGATGGTGACCTGTTGGGTTTGAGGTTTCTCCTCGACATTGGTCTCCTCGGCCTGCGCCTCAGCATCCGCCTCATCATCAGGATCCGGGATGGTGGCCTGTTGGGTTTGAGCTTTCTCCTCGACGTTGGTATCCTCGACCTGCGCCTCGACATCTGCCTCATCATCAGGATCCGGGATGATGACTTGTTGGGTTTGAGATTTCTCCTCGACATTAATCTCCTCGGCCGGCACCCCAGCATCCGCCTCATCATTTCATTCTTGAACCAGCGGACAACTGAAGCGACACTTGTCACGTGACGCCTGTTCGTATTCTTATAAACCGAGGTAGAGCTCACTTCCTCCTCGTCATCGACATGGCCGAGCTAGGAAGTCGGGGGCCACTGAATGGAATATAATTCTCCCCCTATTAAATACCCCTAAAAATAAGGAAAGCAATTAGCACACAGAATCCTAACCCAATAGGGATTTATTCTCACTCAAGAAGTCTTATTTGGAGCAGACTCCAGCGGGCTAAGGAACCTAAATTAGACAAAGATTCGCTCTCCTAATACAAGTCAACTATGGAACTCCTATTATTGGAGGACACACCACATGAAAGCTATAAATAAGGGTCAAAACCCTCACACAAAAGGTACATTAAAACACCCTCTCAATACTATAATACGCCTTCCCTCCCGGTTTATATCATCTCCATACACAGATGCTTATTCTCACGCCAGAGGGTTTGCGCGGGGGTAACTCCCCGCGCCCTAACGGTGTTTGTTTTGCAGATCCGTTCGTCGTTCGTCCAGAAATCCAACGTCGCGTTCCCGACTGATCAGGTACCCCGGTATCGCTCATTTTTTGCTGCATCACGTTTTTTTCCTTGAGATTATCTCAATATCCTAACAAAAATGAAGTTTAAATGATTTCAAAGCGTAGATATATGAAAATTTAAGTCTCTTTGCTGCGAATATTGAACTTTTAATTGTCAAACAAATTGGTGACTCCCAAAGAAAAAGTCAAATCGAGGGTGACTCCCAAAGAAAAAGACAAATTCGCGGGTGACTCCCAAAGAAAAAGTCAAATCGCGGGTGACTCCTAAAGAAAAAGTCAAATCGCGGACGACTCCCAAAGAAAAAGTCAATTCGCGGGTGACTCACAAAGAAAAAGTCAAATTCACGGGTGACTCCCAAAGAAAAAGTCAAATTCGAGGGTGAATCCCAAAGAAAAAGTCAAATTTGCGGGTGACTCCCAAAGGAAAAGTCAAATCGCGGGTGAATCCCAAAGAAAAAGTCAAATCGCGGGGTGACTCCCCTTGGAACAGTCAATCTTTCGGGGTGACTCCCCTTGGAACAGTCAATCTTTCGGGGTGACTCCCCTTGGAACAGTCATTCTTGGGTACAGAGCCCGTGGCCTCTCATTAACGCCACCTCTTTGTTGAACTACGATTCGGCTTGATTCCCCCACGGGATACGTAGGAATCCTTTCCACAAGAGGTCCAGCCACTCGACCATCTTGGTCATCTTTTTTCCCCGCCGTTCGTGTTCGGCTCGGGATTCTCATTGTGTCGACGACCCAACTTCCCGTGGAAGTGACGTCGCCGAGGGGCTCTGTGAGTACCCCGACCCGAACTCGTGTTTTTTGGTCCACTTTCCTTGATTTTTGGGCTCATTTATTTGCTAAAACGCAATTTGAGCCCAATTATCCATTTAATTACTCAACCCATTGGGCCTGCCATCCATTCGGCCCAACTTTGCCATAAAGTTGACCGGTGTCGGACGACACCGGTTATCCAAAGGCGGTTTAACTCCCTCTGCCGTCCGACATGGAGCCTCCTATCAGCATGCCTATAAATAAAGGGCATGGCTGATCATTTTAAGGGGGATTTTGGCAAGAGAGGAAACTCTGCAGAAATATACACTCACTCTCTCTCTCATACACACACACTCACCTCCCTCCTCACACACACACACATCCAAGCCAAGATCCAAAGAAAGCTTTCCTTTGTTGGTGTGTTGAAGGGGTAAACACCATACTATTGGTGCCTTTACCTTGTGGACTACAATAGGTAGCCACTAAACCCTCTCTCTCTCTCTCTCTGATTAACTCTTGCATATTCATCTATATCATCTTGCATGCTTATATGTCTTGATATTATGTGAAATATTTGGGATTTTGCATGATAAAGTTGGTGGAGAGGTGAATCTTCCATATTCACTTCTCCCCACCTCAGATCTGAACATTTGGTGGCCTTAGCACCATTAAAGTTTGAATCTTGGTTGTCTTCCTTTGAGTTAGGAGGAGATGGCTACATGATAATGGCCATAGATATGTGATTTATCACATTTGGCCATTAAAGCCATGTGATCCTCCCATAATACTCACGTAGTGTTACTATTTTACTGTTTTCAGTTAATAATATAACTTAGTTTTGCATTGGGAACAAGGTGGGATCAATCTGACTGAAGGGCACTGAAACAGGCCGCCTATGTCGGACGACATGGGACTCCTCAAGAGGTCCTGTGTCATACGACATAGAGTTCCCAGAGGGCTGTACAGCTTTCATGGACTTCAGATCTATCAAGATTGATCCCCCTTTGTGACTCAAAGCTTGCTCAAGTAGTTTTGGCTCATTTACCACTATTTGGGGTGTCTAAGGTCTGTTTGGGCGCAATCCATTGATGGAGGAGGTTTGTCATGTGACATAGACAACTTCGGATGCTCTACGTCATATGACATCCGTATCATTAAAAGTCGATCTCGACTTTGCTTACTCCAATCAAACCCCAAACTGATCCTAGGCCTTTAATAGTGCCTCTTCCTAGTTAAAAATAATATTGTTCCAATTCCAGAGCAGCCTTGGTGTTGTAAGGAACAATCTGACCAGGAGGCCTTATGTCGTCCGACATCCCTCTCTGAGGAAGACCTGTGTTGGACGACATCAGAGCTTCCTGAGTAGACTGTCTCAGCCTTCTGCCTTGTAATGCAAGTCTCAGTTTGTAAGGGAGTGGCCCCCTGTCATGGTTCACAAGTTGTATCCAGTCCCTATACCATCAATAAAAATCCAAATTTGCATGCCTTGCTTGTTGACACATATTGCGCACACACTTTGAATGATTATAATTGTCCGATGTTTGATTGAAAGTCTCAAAAGAGGCATGTTGGGTGAACTCTCAAGTTCTTCCCAACACGTAACCAGACCCCCGAACTCAAATTCTCTTTAAAAATAGGTTTTTCAATGTTTTCCTTTAAAAACAGCGTGGCGACTCCCAAAACTCAAAATTTCAAAATTCAAAAAGATAAACAACGTAAGAAAAAACGAAAAAGATGTTGTCGTTGTTGTTTTTTTTTTGGAGGCCGTTCATTCAGTGGCGACTCCGCTGGGGACTTACATTGAAAAACCTTTGTTTTTGGAAAAAAAAAATGAAAACGATACTTGGTATATAGGTGGAAACCATTAACCTTCCTGTATCGCTCCCTAACCCGGGGCTTGGGATAAATTGTGGTCTAACCATCCCGCGTACCGGTATCATTCTTCTTTTTTTTGAAAAAGGAAAAGTTTTTCTTAAGAGGGTCTAACTTTCTTTAAATCAACTTGGACAATTTCTTCATTCTCCTTGTGTGTGAATTGTGTCATTTTGTGTGCTCTTGTGTGCCTTGCCATGCTTCTGTGCCTATATGTTTTTGAATAGCCTTGGTGTGCGAGCATTTTGGATGATGGGGCTCTTCCCCCTTGCTATTTGCTTGGTTCTGCTGGTAAGAGCTCCTGTGTCGTACGACATGGGAGGAAAGTACAGGATCAGTTCCATTTGATCAGAATGTTACAAGGCAGAGCAATTCAACGATACAGCTGCTGGTGATCTATTGGCATTTGGGGCAGTCCCCTTTTGTCGTGCTTTTGGATTCACTCTCTTGTTTTTTCCTTTTTGCATATTTAAATTTGCATTCAAAAAAACAAAAAATCAAAAAAACAAAAAATCTTTTACAAAAAAGCAAAAAAAATATTTTTCTAGAAGATACCTTCACACTACTCGCACGCTACCTGCACATAGAGTTAGAACCCGGGAGTGTACGGACGGCATCGCGGACAGTGACGTGTTTCGCTTACGCTTGAGCGCCTAAAGTCCTCCTAGCCTGTGGAGTCAGCCAACACTTGTCCGTGACACACTTTCTACCGTGACCGGTTGGTTTTTGGCCAAATACTTTTCAAAACACTTTTCAAACTCGGTTTTCAAAATTTTCTCACAAAGTCCGAGTCATATTCCATCTACAAAATCTTGGCATACTTTCCCTCTTCATGTCGGAATTACGACATAACTCAACGTAAGTACACGTCAAAATCTTGACATGTCTCAACGTAGGTACATGTCGATCTCTCGATTTGACTTCGCAAGAGGTCATGACGCATTTTCGACATGTACTAACGCGAGATCATGTCGAATTCTTGACACATACTAACGGGAGGTTATGCTGAAATTTTGCCACGAAGCGACGAGAGGCCATGCCGGATTTTCGACTCGAAGAGAGGAGAGGTCATGCCCAATTTTTTCCAGGATTTTTCCTGCAAATTGTGGTCTCGTACATTCAAACTTACTTTCGACCCTCTCTCCTCCTGAGTCTAGACGCTTTGACTTGGACTTGGTTTTGAAAATCCCGAGTTTAACTTGTTTTGACTTGTATGCCCATAGGTCCGTTTTGCCTTTCGATTGGTGGGTTCCACGTGCCCTATAGGACCTCTGCCGGGATTGTCCGTCCCGGAGGTGCAATACAGGTGGAATACAGGGGGTCTATAGACGTAGTGATGGAACCCACTGATCCAGGAATAGAGTAGACTGTGAAAAAGAAGGTGTCCCCCTTTTCCAACCATTCTCAGGATTAATAAAAATCATTTTATTCAAAAAAAAATTTTTTAAAAAAAATTTAATAATAATAAAAAAGAGAATATGCATGAATCCGTCCTAAGCCTATCCTCTCCCCTACCTAAAACCGTTCTCTCCCCCTTTCAGCGAGCAAATATTGGGTCAGAGTTCCGGGTGGTCGGTTAATCAGTTTCTCTCCAGTCAGGGGTTCGTTTCCAGCAGTCTCAGAGATGGCAGATTCGCAAGTTTCAGCGGGTTTGGGTCCGAATGCGGGTGTTGATCCAGCTCAGAGTCAGAATGTCAGTCAAGGTGTTAGGCCGGATCAAGGTCAGAATGTGGAGCAGAATGTCGAAGATCCTGAATTTGGATTCCCCCTCGGCCTTGAGAGCAATAAACAAACCAATCCTCCCTGGTCCCACTTTAACAGTTTCCTGCAAGAATATGAAGATCGCTACTTCTCGGAGGAAGGGAAATCTGACACTGGGGAATTGGGGCTGTTCAGGTCAAATCACGAGAAAGTCATTTACACAAGATGGCTAGAGCAATCAAAAGGATTGAGCAAGAAAGCTTTAGGCGGGTACCCGTGCTGGGGATTATCAGTAAAGAGGCCGAAGCACATCTTGAGTTAATACATTTCTGCAAACTGGTTCTAGGGGAAGCCGAGTACAGTCCTGAGGACAGTGAGGGTGAAGAATCAGAGGAAGAGGATTGCTTTCATATTCTGCCCGGAGTCAAGTACATACCGCCCCCTCTCACTCTTCCCCCGCAATTCCTGGGAGGAGAGGCTGAGTCGCAGTTACCGCTTCCAGCCCTGGGGGCCTACGACAATTTCTGTGGTTGCACGTGCCCATCCTCCCCTAATAGATATGATCGGCGTTCTCTTTTGGCTGAAGTTCAAGGGATAGGGGATGACAGTTCTGATAATAGTGATGACAGTGATGGCGACGAGAGTGAAGAATCAATTGAAGCCCTAAGTCCAGAATCAGTTCAGAATGATAATGCCGGGAACGACCTCATGGGTGTAAGGCATAATGGGTGGTTGTCAGCTAGCGACGACGAAGGGCCACCAGTAAACGTGGATCAGATGCCAATGGAAACCGACCCCTATGAGGAGTTTTTCTCAAAATGCGGCTGCGGTCAATGCCCAAATACCTCAGAGGACGAGGAGCAACCCGACCCATCTGAAAAAGAATATGGGTCTGAGATATTAGAGCTCAACGTCCCTTACAGAAAGCTAATCGGCAAATGGAGGGATTTCATTGAAGCACTAATTGAAAAGGCAGGTTTTCAGCCTCCAGCAGACAACGAATTTGTGAACGTCATTGGATCCCTTTCCTCTTCCCCTACAATGGACGGCATCATGGCTGTGAGAGTCACTGCTGAACCTCTCGGGCACATTGAGTGCCTGGAATCGCTCAAAAGGATTATGGACTTGGAAGCCACTCCCGTTGCCTTCATACCTATGAACCCGCACGATGTCTTCTTGAAAGACTCTGTACCCGAAGAGGGACCCCGAGTACTCCTCATTTGGACTCAGGTACCCCGAGCTGCGACATTGGGCCAAAAGGACGAACATTGTCAATCTTTCACTTGCGGTTGCTCAGCCTGCAAAAACGAGAGAAAAATGGTGTACGATGAGATGGAAATCGATAGTCAGAAAATTGAAGAAGCTTCGGAGGACGACTATGTGACCAAGGACATGAAAGCCATGGATTTTGCTGGGGCTGAGTATGTGGACGTCATGGAATTCAACACTGCTTACCATGCTTTGGGGAAGGGATTCTCGAACGTCCGATCCAAGCTGATAGTTGAAAATCTTTTGGAAAAAGGAAGACTGACTCCTATCCTCCCCAATGAAAAAGTAACCATTGTCAGATCAAGTCCGCCCAGAAGCAAGGCGACAATCCTCGTCAAAATTACCAGAGAAGAGGTCACTTTCCCCGAGTGCATCCTAGCTCTGAGGAAGGTCCTGGACACCGGCATGATACCCGATGCACCTCTTACACAGAATGCCACCATCATTTCAGGCGCTGAGTTTTACCAAAAAGAGCCGGAATTGCTGCCTAATGCCAAGAATGAAAAGGGAAAACCACCGAGCCCTGGAAGTAGTAGCTCTTGCTGTATGATAACCTTCACAGACCTTGATCTTCCCCAATTCGGAGCTGATCATAACGAGCCCCTCTTCATCACGGTCCAGCTGGGTGAACGGCGTCTTCCCCGGGTTTTAATTGACAATGGGTCTGGAATGAACATCCTCCCAGCAAAGATCATGGGCCTACTCGGCATCAAGTCCACAGATCTGAAACCTTCCTCCCTCACGGTTAAAGCATACGACTCAACGTCTCGTCCGATACTTGGGGTTGCTACTTTAAACCTGTGGTTTGGTAAGAAGACGATACCCGTGGAATTCCAGGTCCTTGATATCCCAGTCACCTTTAACGCTCTGTTAGGAAGGCCGTGGCTGCATCAAACCAATGGGATCGCCTCAACTCTGCACCAGTGTGTCAAGTTTGTTCAAGACGGCGAGTTAATCATCGTTCATGGGGACAGTGTTACCATCAAGTTTGATATGGGTAAAGATGTCACAGCCTTGTTCGAGGAGGCAGATTTATCAGAAACCGCCGGGGCTGATCCGCTGATTGAAGCACCGTTGATTGATTTATGTGAAGAGGCACCGCTGATGGCCGAGGCTGTTGCTAAGGATCCTTTCGGTATGGTTAAACTTCTGACCGGGGATGATTATGTACCTGTGATTGATCTTCTGACTGGGAAAGATTACGTATCAGTGATCGAGTTTGATGGGGACAGAGAGATTGATTCGCGCACCTTCGACAGCACTTCAGAAATGCCGCTTCGAAATTGGACTGCCTTCAAGGGACCGATCGCCAGCCGGGAAGTTATGATTGAAAAGCTCGGGCTGACCCCTCGTCCTGGTGTGTCTGAGTCTAAGTCTGTCCCTGTAATCTTGAGTCAGTCCTCAGAGTCTCTTGTTATCGAGTTTGAGTCTCTAGATAGGTCTGATACTCTCACGGCTGATGATCATCGCCGTGTCTTTGACTCTGTCTTCCCTTTTGCGTTGAATGAAATGGTTGACCTTTCTGCGTATCCCTTAATTGCCACCTTAACAAATGATAAGTTAACTAAAACAAATCTTAATGACTTAAAAGTGGTTAATAATGATTCATTTGAAGAGGACACAGACTTTTTAGACGAAAACTTTTTAAATGATAATATAAAGCAGGTTTTTGAGCGAGACGACAATCGGGCCCAAGCTGCCGATGAGGTATTGACTACAGTGAATTTGGGAACTACTGAAGAGTCCAAAGAGACACAGATTGGCAGTTTCTTCACCGGGGAAGAACGGGAAGCCCTCATTGATTTGCTCGAGGAATACGTGGACGTATTTGCCTGGTCCTACAAGGACATGCCCGGGTTGGATACTTCGACCGTCGAGCATCGAATCCCCCTAGACCCAGAGGCCAAACCTATCAAGCAGAAGCTTCGCCGGATTAAGCCAGAATGGTCTCTCCAGGTTAAAGATGAAATAGAGAAGCTGCTCAGGGTGGGTTTCATTAGAGTGGTCGAATACCCAAAGTGGTTGGCCAACATAGTGACGGTGACCAAGTCGAACGGCAAAGTCAGGGTTTGTGTAGACTTCCGGGACTTGAACAAGGCTAGCCCAAAGGACGATTTTCCCTTGCCCAATATCGATCTATTGGTGGACACTACTGCCAGTTACGAAGTCAAGTCGTTTGTGGATGGCTTTGCGGGTTACAATCAGATTAAAGTCGCCGAAGAGGATCAGGAAAAGACTGCCTTCACCAGCCCTTGGGGAACCTTTTGTTATACGGTTATGCCTTTTGGTCTGAAGAATGCCGGCGCCACTTATCAGCGAGCAGTCACTGCATTCTTTCATGATATGATCCACAAGGAGATCGAGGTTTATGTTGATGATATGATTATCCACTCTAAGGGATCAGATGGTCAACACTTGGTCGACTTGAGGAAATTCTTTAACCGGCTGCAGGAACATGACATGAGACTGAACCCAGCAAAATGCACTTTCGGCGTAGTCCGAGGAAAAGTTCTGGGATATATGGTCACGGAGCGAGGAATTGAGGCCGATCCAAGAAAAATTAAGGCCATCATAGAGATGAAACCCCCAAGAATAGTCACGGAAGTGAAGGCTTTCATGGGCCGTCTTCAATATATCAGCCGGTTCATCCACCAGTTGACCTCCATTTGTGAGCCGATCTTTAAGCTGCTCAGGAAGAATCAGGGGGTTGAATGGAACGAACAGTGTCAGACCGCCTTTGAGACAATCAAGGCCTACTTGGTCCATCCCCCAATCCTGTGTCCTCCGCATAAGGACAAGCCCTTATTGCTATATTTGACAGTTACAGATACGGCTGTCGGAGCCATGCTTGCGCAAGAAAAGCCAGATTCAAAAGTGGAGAATGCCATCTACTTCATCAGCCGAAAGCTTCAGGGCAGTGAATTGAATTACTCAGCTTTAGAGAAAACCTGTGCAGCTTTGGTATGGGTGGTCAGCAAATTGAGACACTACCTTTTGGCGTATACAGTACACCTGGTGTCAAAGATGGATCCCATCAAATGCCTATTCGGTAAGTCTTTTCTGTCATCAAGGCTTGCGAAGTGGTCTTTCTTTCTAGCCGAGTTTGATATCAAATTTGTGACCCGCAAGTCAATCAAAGGCCAAGCTTTGTCAGATCATTTGGCAGATTTTCCGAGCCCAGAGGCACGCGGACTCGAACCCCAGTTTCCGGATGACGGGATTTTTGTGATAGAAAGCACAGAACATTGGCAATTATTCTTCGACGGCGCCGCCAATAAGAGAGGCAATGGTATCGGCATGGTGTTGGTTGATCCGAACGATGTGCACACCCCCATCGCTATCAAGTTGAACTTCCCGGCTACTAACAATGCCACGGAATATGAAGCTTGTATAGCCGGCCTCGAGGCAGCTTTAGAGCGAAATGTCGAAAAGTTGGAGGTGTACAGAGACTCTCAGCTAATCATCAATCAGGTGTCCAATAAGTGGAGAACTGTGGACCAGTACCTGCAGATGTACTATGCCTACATGGAGGACCTAATCAACCAATTCAAGGAGGTCACGTTCCACTACCTACCCCGGGACAAGAACAGGTTCGCGGACGCCCTGGCCACTTTAGCCTCTTTGGTAGAGATTCCGGAGGGAAAGTCAGTAAGACCATTCAGGGTTGGCAGGCGTGATAACCCTGCCTACTGTTGTCAGATTGAACTAGAAAAGGTCGATGACTTGTGGTATAGCCAGATCTTTTAGTACCTTAAGCATGGCGAAGCCTCGTTCCCGACAGAGGAGGATGGTAAGCTGAAAGAAGATCTCCGCGCCAAAAGTTTGCAAGCTTTAAAAATGTTGTCTGCACAGTACGTTATTCTGGGAGATGACTTATGGAAGAAAAGACACCGAGGGCCACTTCTACTCTGTATCAGTAAGTCTAAGGCCAGAAAGGTCATGGAAGAGGTCCATGGTGGCACATGTGGACCACATATAAACGCCCAAGCTTTGATGTTCAGCATACTCAGGATGGGCTATTATTGGATCTCCATGGAGACTGAATGTATTCAGTTTGTGCAAACCTGCGATAAGTGTCAGCGGTTCTCCAATCTCAACCATATACCTCCCCATGATCTCTACTGTATAAGCACTCCTTGGCCATTCGCAACTTGGGGGATCGACGTTATTGGAAAGATAACTCCTGCCGGTAGTAACGGGCACGAATTTGTGTTGGTCGCTGTGGATTACTTCACCCTAGTGGGTTGAAGCAGCGTCCTACAAGGTCCTAAACTCCAAAAAGGTAGCCCGTTTTATAAAGGAAAACATCCTGTGCCGATACGGAGTTCCAAATGAGATTATTTCAGACAACGGGTCACACTTCGAGGGACATACCGACGAACTGCTTGCAGAATTCAAGATCAAGCGACATAAGTCATCCCCTTATCGCCCTCAAACCAATGGTGCTGTCGAGGCCGCGAACAAGAACCTGGAAAGGATCATCCAGAAGATGGCCGAGAGGAGCCGGGATTGGCCTGAGAAGCTTCACTTGGCATTATGGGGCTATCGTACGTCAGTAAGAACAGCCACCAGTGAAACCCCGTTCGCTCTGACATATGGAATGGGTGTCGTTTTGCCCATCGAGTTAGGGATACCCTCTCTTCGGGTTCTGCTTGAAAATGAAGTCAACGAGATAGACTGGCTTCAGAGTCGACATGATGAGTTAGCTCTCTTAGATTAGCGAAGGCTTAAAGTGATGGAGCACATCCGGGCTTATCAGAAGCGTATGGCTAGAACCTTTGACAAGAAGGTACATCCTCGTGACATTAAAGTGGGTGATTTGGTCTTAAAAGAGAAACCACTGAACCAATTCAGTCCGTTGGGCAAATGGGCGCCAGTTTGGGTTGGCCCGTATTTGGTGAAGGAGATCTTCTCTGGTGGGGCAATGAAGTTGACAGATTTGGATGGTAACCCCTTCATGCACCCGGTGAACGGCGACAAACTGCGCCGCTATTACGTTTGAATCGAGTCTTCCCCTCTATATATAAAAAAAAAAAGAGAGAGAAAAGAAAAAATAATAAAAACGCGAAAATAATGTACCCAGACGAGACTGAAAACCTCTCAAAAGGCAGTCCGTGCAAAACAAAAGGCGCGCTCGGTGCTAAAGAATATACCAAACTAGACTGAAAACCCTAAAAACGGGCGGACTAGGTAAAAAACAGGGTTGCACCACTTGTCTCCCTTCTATCTATCCCTTTCTTAAACACAAAGTTAATTGGGTCGAACTACGGAGACCTGAGCCCCTTAGTCCATTCTGTAAAAGGGGAACGTAGGCAGCCGTTCGCGGTTCGGTCTAAAAATCATAAAAATCACCAAATCCTGTCAACAGTTGTATTTGTGATTACCAAAATGTGTCTTGATTAAGTTCTGAAGTAATTTCAACTTTCATTACATTAATACATTCATTGATGAGTTCAAGCACGATCTACTCTCGACTCACTAACATTAGCAAAAAATAAAATCTTTTAAAAAGGTACGTCTAAACTGTCTGTGTCGGCAATAAGGGATACAATGACCGGTCACCTAATCCTAGTCACTCGTTCCCACTCCCGAACTAGTACCCTTCTTCTTCCTTTTCCTTGGTCCTCGGGAGATCTTTAGCCTAGCTATCCCAAACAGTTCTGTCTCCCGTCGTCCCGGCTCAGGAAAGATACGAGTCGGTGAGTCAACCAATCCGGCAGCTCTCAGTGCCGCCTGGGCAGCCCTCTCCTCTCTCAAAGCTGTCCTCCGGGCCATAACTTCAGGGTCATCCCTCATCTTGGCCCTTCTCTCTACGAGTCTCTCAAAATCTGCTGCCGGATCGTCAGTCACGTTGTCTGGGTCAGTCAGCGCCTCAGCATCACGTAGCTCCCGGCTAGTCCAATCCCCTCCTCGGATCCCTTGGCAATATGCCTCAATGGTGTGCTGAACCGGCCCCATCTGCTCCCCATACCAAGTGAGATACAAAGTGGACAAATATGTGATCCCCCGGGTTTTTCGTATCAATGTGTGAGCGGGAAAAGCTGCTCCCGAAAAGGCCCTGGCAAAAAATCTGATAGTCTGGTCATCAGTCATGTCAAGAGGAACAGTGTCCCGGGCCATCTGCTCTCTGAACCCACCAATAACCTAATGTGGGTACCCATACTGCCTCAGAACGAGTAAGGGGACAATAAATGATGAAAAGTGTAATCCCGGTAGCCTCACGACAACAGAATCATCCTGTCTGCCGCTCATGATCTCGAGCCTCCATCCGGGAACCCAATACTGAATATCCGTGGTGGTATACCTGGTCAATCGCCTCTGCCAGCTCTCCTGTGTGGCCTCCGGAGCTACTCGCCTCTGCTGTGTAACCCAAGGTGCTGCAGTCTTCCCTGCGGGTAATGGGGATATAAGTCCCAACCGCTCAAAGAGCCACAACGATAAGAGACTGGGGCTGCCGCGTCCCATGTGTAATGACCCTCCAGCCAGTCGGTCCATCCCATGATAGGTCTGCCAGCAAAATGGGAACTATGTCTCTCTCTCTCCCTGCCCGGGCCGAATCTCAGTCAGTGTGGTACCTCGGTAACCCCGCATCTGCCTAATAACTCCTAGCAGTAAATCGGAGCATACCCCATCATACTCACAGAAGCAGTATAGGGAGATCATAATCAGCATGAAAATTTCCATGGCCACGAATAAGTCAAACAGCTCCGGACGTGATACAGCCAATCGGGCTATCTGGGCCAGGTCAATAAAGGACAGGTCGAGAATCAGATCGGATACCTGCTCTGTGTGAAATCCCAAGAAATCGGCCAACTGTTCAGTCAAGGGTCGTGAATTTCGTGGGAAGACCGCATCTCTGAGCTCAGCTCCCCCAGTCAGTGCATGGAACTCTTTAATGGTGGGTGTAAAGTCATTGTATGAAAGGGTAAAGACATGCCTTTCGCAATCCCAATATCTGGACGCAGCCCGGAGAAGATTCCAATCTACCGCCCACTCCTTTAATGCCCGGATGCATCTCAACCCATACCGTTGATCGATAACCCTCCTATTGGCACTATGATGGTGGCGGGTTAGATTGACGAGATCGGAGTGAAATTGACGTTCTTTGATCTTGGATCTGTCGTTATAATGCTCCATTTCGGGTCAAAGGTCGAATCTTGGGCTAATTTCGGGGTGGAAAATCAATTTGGTTTCTGCTATGACTGCTGGAATGTGTTTTTTACGAGTCTGCCTCCTTTTAAATGCTGGGGCTTGCTGCTCAAGAAAACCTAGCCCTCAGACTCTCCATGTCGGACGACATGGGGCCATCCCATGAAGTCCTGTGTCGGACAACATGGGAAGCCCCATCAGACACCAGCAACAGCTGCAACTGCAGCAACCCCTTAGCAACCCAATGCTTGCTCAAAGCCTACCCAAACCTGTCCAAAACACCCAAAAACCATACATACACAATCCCTTTCACCCATCAAGCACATGAGAAAGGATCTGGCATACCCAACACACCCACAGATGCATAAACATTGCCCAATACATGCAAAACCACAAAAAATACCCAATCACATCAAAAGCCACCATTTTGTGCCTTTCTTGGGACAGACTTGTGCATATGAACAAGCAAATATACAATAAAGCAAATACTTTAGTTGTTAAGCTACAAAATGCAAAAAATAAATTGTTTTACAGTCAATGAAATAGTGCATGCATTTTCTCCCTCTCTATTCCTAAGGAATCCTAAAAGCACGGCAAAAGGGGACCGCCATGATCACTCCAACTCGGAGTCGTCGTCTGAGTCCTCCTCGTCCTCCTCAGAGCCGCTGTCATCCTGGTCGCTGCCTACCTCCTCTTCGGAGCTGCTCTGCTCCTGGCCATCGCCGCCACCCTCCTGCACCCCGTGAATCTCGCCCTCAGAGTCATCATCATCCTCATATGGAGCCCAAGGCCGGGGCTCGCCATAATATCCGTGCCACTGGGGCACTGTGGAGAAAGAGGGCTGATAAGGATCATCCTCACCATCATCATCATCAGGCTGGGGCTGCTGACTCGACCCACCCGCCTGTAAGCTAGAAGGAGCCAAAGTCGGCCTATGCCTCTTCTTCGGAGGCACGACGTCACCAGGCTGGGAGCTGCATCTTCCCTTCCAATGCTCTGCGCTCTTCTGAAATTGGCGCAGCATCTTCACGGCCCCGGTGAACGCCTTGGCCACCGCCCTGTAAGTCTTGGCTGGAACCTGTTTAATGGAAACAAAAGACAGTTAGAAGCAGTGAATACAGGCACTAAAAACAGTAAAGGACTTGAACAGAGCAGAAAGGAAAGAATGCTCACAGAGGTAGTCCCGCGGGGAAGCCGTAAATGGGGATGAGTCTCAGACATGTCAAATGAGGAGCGGCGAATGACGCCCTCGGTCTCATACTCAAAGAAATGGGGAGGCATCGGTATCTGCACCCCCGCTGCCCTCCTGGCAGCCATGACCTGAGGAGTCACTAGCCGAGTAAAGACAAACTGGCCATAGTCTCCATCATCCGACAGCTCAGCAGCATCAATACCCGTCCATAAACGCTCTAGATCAGGCAAAGCCCGGGTATACCAAATCCCCACAGGAGGATCGTGAGGGACGCGAGCGGCGGCACCATAACCGTGCTGCCTATAGAATCTCTCTCCCAAGTACAGGGCATCACCCTCCAAGCCAATCAGAAGCCTCCTCATCCGAGTCACCAAGGCGGCATCACCAACAACGCCCTCGTCATACCTACCATGCCAAGGGAACAGTCTCAACCAGCAGGTGTGCCCCTCAAGGAAATCATGGTGTCCTCGTAACAAGCCGTCTTCCGGGGCTTCACCTCGTCCACTCTCCGGCTCTCCCTAGCCCGAAAGGTCCACCAGCGGATGGCAGGGAACAGGTCTGCAGCAATCCCATCAGCTACAGCCCAAGCATAACAGCCAAAGACCTCATAGGCCCACACCTGAAAATCAGAGACAAGAATCTTTCAGTGTGCAGCAGCTGTGATAAATGATGACAGAAAAGGCGATCGGCGCCAATGTGCAAAAAGTAAAAAGAGCATACCTCCAGGACCGTCTGGTAGCAATCTAAAGAGGTCACCGTGCCCCTGCTCACCTCATCCAAGGCTCTATACATCTGAGCTAAGCCAGCCTCGCCCCACGAAAAGGTGGAGACCTGGCTCCAGTCTCGAAGAGGCTCCAGCAGAAGAGTCAATGCCGTGGTAGAGGCATTACAGAACAGGGTGTCGGAGAATCCAGCCCAAGCAAACGCTCTCGCCAACTGCTCAGCCGTGACTGTAGCAACACCCTCAGAGAAGAGGCAGCACTGCTGCGTCAAAGCCGAATGCAGGTCCGCCAGTGGGACCCCATTGCCCTTCGGGCGAAGGGTCAGGCCAGTCAGTGCTCTAATAGCGTCCGGGCTCAGGACACCCGAATCCTCAGAAAAGATGGGTCTGCCCGTGAACCGCAAACCCGTGATGGCAGTGAAATCATAGGGAGTGATGGTGGACTCACCCCAAGACAGATGAAAAGTGTGGGTAGAGTCCCACCAGTACTGCCTAAAGGCCCTGACCAGCTCCACGCTCCTAGGCGTGTCCCCAAACTCTCCGACGACAGTAAAGAATGGGCCAAGGCCAGCAGCAAATATCAAGCCCTTGGGACTGTCGGGCAAATCAGAAGAACCGGGAAGAATGCCCCAAATCGTAGCAATCGCCTCAGGGGACCCCTTGGTCCGCAAAGCCTGCAGGTAAGCACAGCACAGGTATCAGAACATACTCATAATAACATGTGCATTCTTTTACTTGTGTGCATTTTCAATCTCTAAAATCACATAATTCTTTCAAAAGAACAAAAAAAAATCTTTTCAAGATAATGCATTTCATTCCAAGCATGCAACATCCTTTTGGGTGCGATTTTCCTCAAATTCTATCTCGAGCCCTAGAAATCCAACTTCGGAAAAGAAAAGGGAAGGGTTGATGGTTTATAATACTTACCCCCATTCGCTCTGCGGTGGAAGTATGTAAATCAAGGCTCGGATAGAGCCCATTCCCCTTCGGAAATTTCTTCCGTTTGTTCCGATCGACAAGCTTCCTCCTCTCGGACAACGATCGTTTCACTTGCCTTCTTGATTCCGCTCTCGGAGGCATTGTCGATTTTGTTTGAATCAAAATCGGAGGGAGGAAATTTCAAATTTTCTTCTCTTCTCTCTCAGAAAACTTGGCGGCTGTTGTTTGCGTTTAAATCCTCTGTCTTACGACTGGAGGGTTTTAATTAAAACAGCCTGGGGAAGGCCCCATGTCGTACGACATCCATGTTCCAGAAGGGGTGATCTTCCTTTTTTGCCCCTGGTCAATTTTGTCAGTCCTTCGCGACTGCCTATCATCATAATTCACCATTTCGTTCAGGTATAAACACCCACCTCTCAGTCTTTCTCAAGACAAATTGCGGGTGACTCCCAAAGAAAAAGTCAAATCGCGGGTGACTCCCAAAGTAAAAGTCAAATTCGCGGGTGACTCCCAAAGAAAAAGTCAAATTCGCGGGTAACTCCCAAAGAAAAAGTCAATTCGCGGGTGACTTCCAAAGAAAAAGTCAAATTCGCGGGTGACTCCCAAAGAAAAAGTCAATTCGCGGGTGACTCCCAAAGAAAAAGTCAAATCGCGGGTGACTCCCAAAGAAAAAGACAAATTCGCGGGTGACTCCCAAAAAAAAGTCAAATCGCGGGTGACTCCCAAAGAAAAAGTCAAATCGCGGGTGACTCCCAAAGAAAAAGTCAAATTCGCGGGTGACTCCCAAAGAAAAAGTCAAATTCGCGGGTGACTCCCAAAGAAAAAGTCAAATTCACGGGTGACTCCCAAAGAAAAAGTCAAATCGCGGGTGACTCCCAAAGAAAAAGTCAAATCGCGGGGTGACTCCCCTTGGAACAGTCAATCTTTCGGGGTGACTCCCCTTGGAACAGTCATTCTTGGGTACAGAGCCCGTGGCCTCATTAACGCCACCTCTTTGTTGAACTACGATTCGGCTTGATTCCCCCACGGGATACGTAGGAATCCTTTCCACAAAAGGTCCAGCCACTCGACCATCTTGGTCATCTTTTTTCCCCGCCGTTCGTGTCCAGCTCGGGATTCTCATTGTGTCGACGACCCCACTTCCCGTGGAAGTGACGTCGCCGAGGGGCTCTGTGAGTACCCCGACCCGAACTCGTGTTTTTGGGTCCACTTTCCTTGATTTTTGGGCTCATTTATTTGCTAAAACGCAATTTGAGCCCAATTATCCATTTAATTACTCAACCCATTGGGCCTGCCATCCATTCGGCCCAACTTTGCCATAAAGTTGACCGGTGTCGGACGACACCGGTTATCCAAAGGCGGTTTAACTCCCTCTGTCGTCCGACATGGAGCCTCCTATCAGCATGCCTATAAATAAAGGGCATGGCTGATCATTTTAAGGGGGATTTTGGCAAGAGAGGAAACTCTGCAGAAATATGCACTCACTCTCTCTCTCATACACACACACTCACCTCCCTCCTCACACACACACACACATCCAAGCCAAGATCCAAAGAAAGCTTTCCTTTGTTGGTGTGTTGAATGGGTAAACACCATACTATTGGTGCCTTTACCTTGTGGACTACAATAGGTAACCACTAAACCCTCTCTCTCTCTGATTAACTCTTACATATTCATATATATCATCTTGCATGCTTATATGTCTTGATATTATGTGAAATATTTGGGATTTTGCATGATAAAGGTAGTAGAGAGGTGAATCATCCATATTCACTTCTCCCCACCTCAGATCTGAACATTTGGTGGCCTTAGCACCATTAAAGTTTGAATCTTGGTTGTCTTCCTTTGAGTTAGGAGGAGATGGCTACATGATAATGGCCATAGATATGTGATTTATCACATTTGGCCATTAAAGCCATGTGATCCTCCCATAATACTCACGTAGTGTTACTATTTTACTGTTTTCAGTTAATAATATAGCTTAGTTTTGCATTGGGAACAAGGTGGGATCAATCTGACTAAAGGGCACTGAAACAGGTCGCCTATGTCGGACGACATGGGACTCCTCAAGAGGTCCTGTGTCATATGACATAGAGTTCCCAGAGGGCTGTACAGCTTTCATGGACTTCAGATCTATCAAGATTGATCCCCCTTTGTGACTCAAAGCTTGCTCAAGTAGTTTTGGCTCATTTACCACTATTTGGGGTGTCTAAGGTCTATTTGGGCGCGATCCATTGATGGAGGCGGTTTGTCATGTGACATAGACAACTTCGGATGCTCTACGTCATATGACATCCGTATCATTAAAAGTCGATCTCGACTTTGCTTACTCCAATCAAACCCCAAACTGATCCTAGGCCTTTAATAGTGCCTCTTCCTAGTTAAAAATAATATTGTTCCAATTCCAGAGCAGCCTTGGTGTTGTAAGGAACAATCTGACCAGGAGGCCTTATGTCGTCCGACATCCCTCTCTGAGGATGACCTGTGTCGGACTACATCAGAGCTTCCTGAGCAGACTGTCTCAGCCTTCTACCTTGTAATGCAAGTCTCAGTTTGTAAGGGAGTGGCCCCTTGTCATGGTTCACAAGTTGTATTCAGTCCCTATACCATCAATAAAAATCCAAATTTGCATGCCTTGCTTGTTGACACATATTGCGCACACACTTTGAATGATTATAATTGTCCGATGTTTGATTGAAAGTCTCGAAAGAGGCATGTTGGGTGAACTCTCAAGTTCTTCCCAACACGTAACCAGACCCCCGAACTCAAATTCTCTTTAAAAATAGGTTTTTCAATGTTTTCCTTTAAAAACGGCGTGGCGACTCCCAAAACTCAAAATTTCAAAATTCAAAAAGATAAACAACGTAAAAAAAAAAAAAACGAAAAAGATGTTGTCGTTGTTTTTTTTTTTTTCGGAGACCGTTCATTCACCTATGTATGAAAAATTACTTTTTTTTTCAAAGATAATTTAGTTGTGTGTATTGCTCTTTCCGAATTCAAATAGATGTCGTTTTGAAAGCTAAATTTTAGTTTAAAATACTTGTCGTTTGAAGTTTAAAGTCTTTGAATCCCATTTTTACCCTACATTTTCATTGCGTTGATTATATTTTTTGAAGAGTGAGTAAAGGAAGTGTAGGATTTATTATAAAAAATATTATTTTTTTTTGCAAAAAAATAATATATTAACCGATATGCTCGTATACTTGAGATACAAGAGCGGGTTAAAAGGGTGTTAGGTTTATAAGAAATTTTGATTTGATCTCGGATGTATGTGGGCTTTAGTAAATTATGTAGATTTTTATTGGTTTTGGTTTGGGCTGAGGAGGCATTAAAGAATAAAATCTAAAAAATAATGAGAGTTGTTATTCACCCACACAACATTATTGAATACCCCACAATGTCTACTGTTACAAAATTGCCATTGATGGAAATGGCAATATAAACCTTTCACCTTCAAAGTTACGTACACCATAGCATCCCGTCGTTCTAACCTTCCCCAAACCCCTGCGTTTTATCTCTCGGCACATTTCCGCTAGCTTTAATCCTAGCTCAATTTCTGTAGAATTCGTCTTGGATAAGAAATTGTACATTTAATAAGCAATTTTTTCTGATATATATCTATCTCTCACAACAATTGATAAATCCTATGCTTCTTCAAATTTTTTAATTTTTTTTTATCATTTTTTGAATTTGAGTTTTGGCCTGAGCATATTATATAAATTCAGACTTCTTTGTGGTTTTTTTCTCATAAAATTATTGGGTTGTTTACGGAACTGACTTTCTGATTTTTTTTATTTGGATAACCTCCAAAGTAGCACCCATAATGGACCTTGAATAAGGCTTATTGGTGGCTCTGCGCCTCTTTTGCAGCAAATCCTTCTTGTGTTTCTTCATGTACATTGCAGTCCAGGTAAGCTTTGATGATACCATTGTGAAAGTCCCTCTTGCATTTAGATTCTGGCCGGATAAATCTACTACCTTTGCCAGGGTATATCTTTTGGCTACTAAAGTGGCAAAGTTCTTGAGAACTATGACAACGACGGCAACGACAGTTGATGACCAGAGATTTGTCGCTCCCGTTCTTACCGTAGCCGGTGTTGCCCCCGAAATTGTGATTTTTGTTAGCATCAAAGACTAAAACCCTCTTGTTATTTCTTTCTCTTCCTGTGTTTGACCTAGAATATGTGTGTTTGTGCGTATAGTGGGTTAGGGTGTGTTTTGATAATTTAGTTCGGTGTTATTTAGGGGTTTAAAAAGGGTAAAATAGGAATAACTGTGGTGTGTCTAGTGTTGAGTTTTTTTTTTTTATAAACTTAATAGTGTGTGGGTACAAATCTCAAAATAACTTAATTTGACCGAAAATATACTTTTAATTTATACTGGGGTAAAGTTTCTTTTTAATTTAACTCCTTCAATCTATGAAAAGTATACGATAAAGGCAAAAGGAGAAATAAATGTGCAAGTAAAGGTAAAGGGAGAAATAATGTGTACTATGTGACAAAAACGAAAAAGGTTGCATTGATTGACGAAGTTATACCTTCTTGCTTTCTTTTTCTTTTTTTTTTGCTAAATGAAAGGTCAAGATTTATCCCTTCGTTCTAAAAAAATTATCCAAAAAAAAAAATTGAATTTGCTTTTAATTAAATGTAAATCTGATTTATTTTTTTTAGGTTAAATTACAAAATAGGACATAACATCCGCGAAGTGTTACCGGTTTGGGTTTTGACGTCCAAAGTTTAGCAAAATATGGCATGACTTGTCACTTGTTTGCAAAATAAGGTCTTTTTTTGACGGAAATCGTTAGAAAAGTCGATTAATACACATGTGACTTTCACGTACTTGACGAAATGGATTAGTTTGAAATGAGTATTAGTTCTAAAGGAGTTAAATGTAAATACTTAAACTTAAAGTTGAAAAATATAAATTTTCAAATTTAAAATAATTAAAATTTAAAATAAAATAACTAATATATTAAAATTTTGATTTAAATTATTTTTAAAATATAAATAAATAAATCATTTCCCTTAAAGAAATGATTTATAAATAAATCCATTAAATCTGAAATTTTTGTTTCATAAAACCCATCCCCAAACATCATTTTTTGGGCAAACGTTCTCAACCCAAGACTCAATAAAAACTCACATACGCACGCATGAAAACATATACACACACATATAAAAGCATGAACATACGCATCTTTTAGCCTTCCATGTACAAATCGAAGAGGTAAAGAAATAGATATAGACATTTTTGATTTTAGGGCTTTGGTTCTTAATTAATGGTGATTAAAATGGGGTGGAGCTTGCGGACAGAGTTAAAGACAGAGTTAAAGTGAAGATGTCATAAAAATGGAGGCCCGTGGGAAGGAAGAAGGTTGTGGCAGGTAGGGGAGGCAGTGGCGGCGACAGTTGGGGTGGCCGGAATGGGTTTGGTTGGGATTCAAAATGTGGAGAAATTTTGATTTAGGGAATTTAATTTTTCCTTACATCCCTTGTGAGGACCCCGACCCGGAACCTACACGTGTCCCGAGTTGGAGCGTCCTCAACTAACCCAAAATATACTAAACTTTTAAAACTTTGAATTAAACTTCAAACATCAACATCATTAACATTTCCATTTCAAAACAACTCCACTACTCTCCACATCGGAGGAAGAGTGGACCAACTTTGAAAATACTTAAACTGTTTTAGTTACAAAAGATTATGGTTCCAACGTAGAAATTTAAGTTTATAATTACAGAATCCCAAAAGGAATTATAACAAAATATACTTTCTACGCCAACCTAACGTACCCCGATAATACCCAAAAATTCACTGCCAAACTCCTTCCCGTCCTTACTTGGCCGGTCCGCCTGTCTCGGGATCTAAAAACATTAAAGGGAGAGGGGTGAGAATAAATCTCAGCAAGCTATTATGAATGCAACAATATGCCAGATAAATGCAACACATAACCAGTCACACATAACACATTGGGAAAGCTGTAAACACATTCCATTACCTTGGTTTACCTTTTCCCGTCTGAACAGTAGTCGTACAACATTGGGTATAGTAATACTCCAATCTTACAGTGAGCTGCTTAAGCAATACTCACGTCTTATAAGACCCGTTTTCGGGGAACCAAATAAGACAGTAGCAACTCTGTAAGGCTTTTGGCTCAATACAGATGCTATACCCCATCCTGTGGCCACAGGAGGGGACGGCCACATATATAACATAATCCGATCACATTAGGTCACACTTCCATAATTGATCGTATTATGTTACACCCCCAAATGTCAGCTGACTCACACATTATCAAGCACATAATAGATACTTGAATAAAATCCACAAAAAGGGATAACAATATAGCAACATGGTAAAATATACTCATGTCCAACCAATATCATAGTGCCACATTTAAATCAATACACTATGCATAATATAACAATGTATATGAACTCAAGTAAGGCAAGGAAGTATCATCAATCCATCCTACACGATCATTATACAATAATACAAGGCCTCTATGAAGATTCGAGTCCAATTTACCAAGTGGGAATCACAATCTATAAGTAACCAATTAAGATTGCTAACAAATTCTAGTTCAGCTTTAAAGTTCAGTTCTGAAGGCTTGGGCGACCGCCCATGCCACTTGGGCGACCGCCCAAGTGGGTTTCCAAATGGTTCCAAGTTTCTGCCTAGTTGGGCGCCCGCACACACCATCATGGGCGACCGCTCATAGAGGAATTCAAAGGGGTGGGCGACCGCCCATACCTCTTGGGCGACCGCCCAAGAGGGTTTTCAAAGGCAATGGTGTTTCTGGACTCATGGGCGACCGCACATGTACCCATGGGCGACCGCCCAAGGAAATTTCCAGCAGACTCAATTTCCACATTTTCCACTTAGCTTCATTTTCCTTTCCTCTTTTACTCTATCCTACATTCAAGAACACCAAGAATTTCATAGCTTTTACAAAGTTCATCCTAAAATCATGTAAACCCAAAATAATTAAATCTAGATTATTTATCACTACACATTCCACCCATTTAATATCCTCTAGTTTATCTTCCAAGAACATAACTTCAATCTATTCCATTTACTACTCATTCAACTCTTATAACATTCCCAAAGCATGGACCAAACATCATAAGAACAAGAAGAACATTAAAGAGAGTATGAACAAGTAAGAGAAGGGAAATCATAACAACTCACCTTAGGTTTTTAGAATAAAATGTTGATCTTCTTAGCTTGATTTGTTCCTTTAGATGATCCAAACTCAAAAATGCTCTTGGACTTGAAAATGGTGTAGAAATGGACTAGCTACAAGGCTTGGAATGGAGAGGCTTTCAATGGAAGTTCCATGGAGGAAATGTAAGAGAAATGAGAATGATGAGGGAGATGAATAGGGAAGGTAGGGGAAGAGTGAAAGAAAGTATAAGGGAGGTATGGGGAGGTAAGGGGTGTGTTGACTAATGAGTGAAGGGGAAGTATTTTATGGTATGCCCCCCCCCTGCTGTAAGTACCCAAATCTGGCTCATGCCTTCTGGTTAATTTTCCCGGCAATTCCGGTAATTTTTCCGGTAATTCCCCGGATTTTCCTAAAGTTCCGGAACAATTCCGGAACTGTTCCAAGCCTTTTAAGGGCTGAAGGAAATGCTTGGTGATTAAGAAACACGTTTTTCTTAATCCCAAAACCCTTCTAGAAAAGGCCGCCACCTTGCATGTTTCTAGAAAAATCCGAGATTGGCTACTTATGTCGTGCGACATAACCGACCCAGAAGAGTTCTAGAAGGTCAGCCACCTTGCATGTTTCTAGAAGAATCAGAAGTGGCTACTTATGTCGTGCGACATAACCAGCCAGAAAAGTTCTAGAACCATGCCACCTTGCATGTTTCTAGAAGGAATCTGATCGTGGCTTGTTATGTCGTGCGACATAACAAGCCCACTGCAGCAATTTCTATAAATAGAGGCATTCACCTCTCATTTTAAACACACTCCTCCACCCCTCATTCCCCGTCTATAGGAATACGCTCCAGAAGCCTCCTCTCTCCTCACATACCCCCCAAATCACCTCAATCCTACCAAACTAATCACACACACACTTCCCACACACACACACACTTCCTATACATCAAGAACTCGAGGTTCTCAAGGATCCAAGGCCTGAACTCAGTCTCCGGAGGAGGATGCTAGAAGGCTCCTATATCTAACTTGATATAGGAGTTGTGGATCTTCAAGGGTAACGAGTTTCTACCCCTTTTCCACTCTCTATCTTCCTTTGAATATGAAATCTATGTGTTACATGCATTAATAATGTAATATTCTGATTAAAGTTGCATGCTTTAGCCTCATATTACCCAGATCCACATTTTATTTCATTACATTTCATATAAAATCTCTATTTTGACTTGGTTTTTGCATGAACACTCAAGATGAGTGTGGGTCCCTCATATCCACACCCTCTTGAAGTGTTCATTATCAATAAACATGCTCTCTGAGATTTGTTTGTGAAGTAACTTGACCATTTTGGTGCCTTGTTACCTCTGCAAATCTCAGTTGTTTAGGCTTCTGCAAAATGGCTTATTATGTCACGCGACATAGGCAGCCTATGTCGCGCGACATACATAGCCAGTTTGCAGACTCCTTATCTTTTCAGCTGCAATCTGATGTTTTCCTTTTCTAATGCACCAATCTGCATTTAAACTAAAACATTTGCATACAGAGCAGCATCATTTGCTATAACCAAAATGTCATCTTTTCATTAAAGAGTCATTTTTATCATGCATTTCCCCTTTTCCCCTAACCTTGGAACGGACCGGTGTAAAAGTTCTCATCTTTGCATCGTTCCTTCCATTAAAGGTTCATGATTTCTTTAGGAAAAGGATAACCTTGAACCCTATATCTCCAATTATCGCTTAAGAATGAGTATGAAGCCTCTATACGAGCTCGACCGTCTTAAAGCGTAGGATTGATGGGCTAAGGACATTCCTTCCTAAAGAACCTCATCTTTGACCCAAAAGAGAGTCATTCTCTCGATCACGCAAGTCCCGAGGGTCCCGAGGTTTAAAATGCGATGATCATAAGTCATAAGATGAGGACGGGATCATAATCCCAAATACATAAATTCCAAGGAATCCCGAGCGACAACCAACAAATGGTTTGTACGTCCGGAAGATAACTTGGGACATTCCCCCCCCCTTATTTTCAAACACATGCACACAAAGAAAGCACGCAAGCAAACACGATTAATGAAATCTCGGGAGACTTGCTCCGGCAAGGCACTTTGGGTGAACGCCAAACGTTCTTCCCAAGGGGTAACTTAACCTCCGAACCCATAAAACCTTTTTTTCAAAGTTTTGAGGTAATCAAAATGGCGTGGCGACTCCGTTTTTCAAATAACTCGGATGTCTTCAAACTCGCGTGAATCCAAATTTTGGGCACACATTCACAGTTTGGCGACTCCGCTGGGGATCATCCCAAAGGAGAAAAGCTTTATTTTCAAAACAAAAGTCGATACTTGGTATATAGGTGGACCCCACTTAACCTTCCTGTATCGCTCCCTAACCCGGGGCTTGGGATAACCAGGTGGTTTAACAATCCCACGTACCAGTATCCCCTTTTCAAAAAAAAAATATAATTTTGAAAAAAATAGAAGAAAGCTTTTCCCTTTGAGCGGGTTAGACTCCGTCGCCGATTTCATTAATCGTGCTTGCTTTCTTTACCTTGCATTGCATCATTTGCATCTTGGAATACGTGCATACTTTGAACGGGAAACAACCCGAAAAAATAGCAAAAGGAGTGGAACTGGAAAATTGATCCATGCGGTCGTGCGGCTCAATCCTCCTTGGATTCGGACCGGGCAACCTCGGTGGCAATTCCACCGGGAAAAATCATGGTTAATCTGGCGAGTCCTAGCGGCTTGGGGCTACTCGGCTCCATGGCGGCGGGGCTCCCGAGAAAATTTACGTGCTTATGTGTTGCATTTTCCCCGTCCCGAAAATCATTCCTTTAAAACACATTTATGAAAATCTCTGTTTTAACTCAAAAGGAACATTTTTAGGAGACCGCACACTACGCGCACTTTGATATATCCTGTACACTTTTGCACGCACGTCCTTCAAACCCGAGGGTGGTTCCAGTGCCGATCACGGACGGCCTTACGATGCTCCGGGCGCGCACGGAATCATCCCAACCTCCCCATGGCGGCCGGTGTCGACCAATGCACGGTCAGGTGTCACACGTTTCAAAAAACCGTGACTTTTGGTTGGTTTTTGGTCTAGTCCGTGTCATATAGCCCGGTTGCATACCCACGTAAAGGTCAAGCCTTAGCTCATAACGGAAGCCAAGATTTTCGCTCAAGCGAAATTACGAAATTCCGACAAGGAAAAAATCGGTGGGATCTTGACTCAGACATTGACTATTGACCTTGACCCACACGGAATGCGTAAGAGTCAAGACCGAGTCTTTGCCAAAAAATAAAAAGATCTTTCGCTCAAGCGAAGCTCACGCAAAATTCCGACAAGGAAAAATTGGCAAGATCTTGACCGGCATTGACTTCGATTCCAACTCACGCCTTTGCGTATGCAACGAAGTTCAATGTGACACTTTGTGTCATCCGGCTTTTGCCGCCCGACCCATGCCTATTATATTCTCGGACATTACCGAAAGTCAAAACCGTCATTCGCTCAAGCGAAACTCCGTTCCGTCAAGGCAGAGAGACGAGACTTTCCCGGTATTGCCTTGACTATAATCCGCATCGCTCGTGCGTTGAAAGGTCCTATGACCCGCTAGACCCGATAGGAGCGTTCTTTACTCTCGGTCGGTGGGATCCGCGTGCCCTATAGGACCCTCGCCGGGGCTGTCCACCCTGGGAGGTCGAAATACGGGTGGAATACGAGGGCTTATAGACGTAGTGACGGAACCCGATCCGAGGATCTAGAGTAGTTGTGAAAAAGAAGGGCAGAGCCCCTTTTCCAACCAATTAGAGATTAATAAAAGACATTGTTTTAAGTAAACTTGAACAATTAGTGTAATCATAATTGCATGTTCCTATCTCTGAAATCCCTAATCGAGACCTTTTCGGTCCGATCTCCGTTTTCCTCATCCCGACCTTTCATGGTCAAATCCCTAATCGAGATCTTTTCGGTCCGATCTCCATTTTCCTTATCCCTACCTTTCATGGTCAAACCCTAATCGAGACCTCTTCGGTCCGATTTTTGATTTTCTTGTCCCGACCTTTCATGGTCAATCTCTGTCGAGACCTCCTCGGTCCAATCTCCGATTTCCCGACTCGACCTTTCATGGTCAAATCCTTAATCGTGACCCCCTTCGGTCCGATCTCTACTTCCAATCTTGACCTTTCAAGGTCTCATCTTTTCCGATCAATTAGGATTAGGAGAAAATGCGTTTCGAGCAAAAGTTAAAGCGATAAGGGAATGTTACTTGAGCCTTCAGCCTAAACACTTACCTTCGAGTCTAAACCTTACCTATCCCCGAGTCTAAACCTTACCTATCCTAAACCTTGCCTATCCCTTTCCCGCGGCGAAAAAGAAGTGAGCGAGAGTGCTTGGGTCGGCGGCTTTTCGGTTCGGACGAGTTCATCGGCTCGAGAGTCGAATGGCGATTTGACGGAAAACGGTGAGGGTATGGGAAATCGAGATGATTAGGAAGGAAGAGTTAGTCCTGGCTTTGGAAAATGCCCGGAAGGATCATGAAGAGCAGTTTGTCATTGCTCATCGGTGCTCTTCGCCGCAATGGAATCCAAGTAACAATTGAGTCCAACGGTTCTCTGGTAGTGGTCGAAGATGAGACTCCGAAGTAGCCATCTCGGTTCCCCGGCCTATAACCAATACCTTCCTCCATCCACATATGATCCCTTGCCAAGGACCACTTCTCCCCGAGTCCTTTCCTACATCCCGGCTCATCGGGGCCCCATTGCCCTCGGCTTCTCGAAACGGATTGGATTTCACCCCACTTATCCCTCGGTCTCGGCAATACACCGCGGTTTATGCTCCAACCTCACATAATCGGTTTGAGATATGTGGCTATGTTACGAAGCCCCTATACCCGCTTTGAATGCGATCATGAGTTGCCGAAGGATGAACCGAGTTTTCATTTGTTACCTCTAGGACTTAATGAATTCAGCCGTCGGTTCGCTACTACAAGTCTGTTGCCGGTTCCGTAGCCCAAGAGTCCCCGTTGACCCCTATGTGGCAATGTTGATGGAGCAAGTGAAACAGATGCAAGAGAAGCTTGACCTCATGATGAGTATCAATACTCCCTTGACCCAAGATGTCGGACCGGGCAAGGAAATGACTCCACCGAGCATAACCCAATACCAAGCGGCAATCGTACCCGGCTCGGCACCGGTACCTCACAAAGGAAAGAATGTCACGACTTCCTTCACCAAATCCAACAGTGGAACCAATTGGACAATGGGAATCGAGTCTTGAGAATAACAAGGTCCCCGAAAACCTCGCTCCTTTCACTTTAACAATACGAGAGATGCCTTTAAGCAAGATTACGGAAGAGCTAGTGAAAGAAAAAGCGATAAAGCCACTTTGGAAAATTGGAAGCCCGGGAACCCCGGTATTCGGTTGGATGAGTCCAAGCATTGCCTTTTCCATCAATACCATGGGCACGACACTGATGATTGCACCTATTTGAGGCATGAGATCCAGAAATTGATAGAAGATGGGAAGCTTGAGAACCTCCATGGGCCAAAGACAGAAAGTTATGACAAGAGGTCAATTCAAGAAGTGCAAGGTCCAAAATGTCAGCCTGATGATTTTGAGATGCCCATGAGCAAAGTTTTCAACGATTTGGTGAAACGAAGACTTCTCACACCTCTCGAGAATCATAAGCCAAGAAACCCAAGTAGAGTTGACGGGGCCAAGTTACGTGAGTACCACAAGCATTATGGTCATGTGACGAGACAAGTGTGTGGAGTGAAGAAAGAAATTCGGTGGGCGATCTACGAAGGAAAGCTCAAGCTCACTGGCAGTCCAACCCGCGAAGAGTAACTAGACTAGGGTTTACCTATCCTTAAAAAAAAAAAAAAGGAAGAACAAGAAAAATAGTCTCTCAGTCAACCTTCGTAGGTCCTAGTATTTTTCCTTTCAATTAAGTCCTCTACGGACATTGTATTAAATCTTCAATTTTCTATAAAAGAGTCTTCTTCTTTTCTTGCTAGACTTAAGACATTATTTGCACACCTACATTACATTTAATGAAATGGTTTTATTTTATATGATCACTTGCATTGCTCAACGAACAATCTCTCGAAATAATTAACGTTCTGATTAATCGGTGTGAGAAAGTCAACTAATGCCATCAAGCCATACACTTTCCTTACCCCACAAAAGGCCTTCATCAAAGCCATACATTTTCCCAACCATGTCCTCACCATCACCTTGACCAAGTCAACGACGGCATCATCAAGGGATAGCAAAAGGCCATTTAGCTTCAAGAGATTGACCCCGTGTCGATAACAACTTAGGGGCTTGGTTTAGATCTCAAGGGTATCAAGAATGTTCAAGCAGGGGCTCGCCTTGGTCCTCATGTGCTCTAGAAAATAAAAAAAAAAGAAGAGAAAAAGAAAAAAATGTGTGTAGTGCAAAAAGAGTAATACCCAGCTAGACTGAAAATCCCAAAAAAGGGCAGTCTAGGCAAAAAACAGGGTTGCACATAAAAAAAAAAAAGAGAAAAAAATCTTAGTGCAAAAAGAGTAATGCCCGGCTAAATTTGAAAATCCCAAAAAGGGCGGTCTAGGCAAAAACGGGGTTGCACATAAAAATAAAAGAAAAAGAAAATGAGGCCAAGGACCCGGCCACCGCCCATCAAAAGCTTGACGGACAGCAAAATCAAAGCTCAAAGAATGAAAGTTGTCGATAACAATGGGGCGGTCGAAGCAAAGCGAAGCATTTCATGAGCCTTTAGGCATATGCAAGTCCTTTCTCCCCCAATGAAAGACGAGAATCAGAAATCAATTGAAGCAGCCGTCCAAGAATGACTTGGTCAAGGAATCATCCCGAGGCCCATGTCTCATCATCCAGTCTTCTCATCCTAGCCTTTTCACTAAAGGAACCACAAATCCCATTTCCCAAAACAGTCCGGCCAAGGCCGAACTACGGCGACCTGAGCTCCTCACAATGAGGGGAACGTAGGCAACCAGCAATGGTTCGGTCATAAACATATCCAAATTCCTGAAAACCCGGTCTCATCAAATGACCTCTCCCATAGACACAGCCAGATTCCAGAAAACCCGGTCTCATTAACGACCTCCCTATACACAAACCTTTCTTTCACACCAGCCAACCTTGATCCGCGACACTGGTTGACTTTCTCCTCGTGATTAATTAGAGTGTTTGTTCATATCGAGATTAGTGGTTGAATAACCCGAACATCAATAAAGGGTTTTAAGCAATCTTGTGATCATTGTAAATAAAACAAGTTTTCAGATGTCTTGACAAGTCTTCTCTTTCTACATCTTAGGAAAAATAGTGCTAAACACTGATTTTCTGTCAGCAGGGGCTTCCATACACTTTTACCAACCTTTCTACGCTTATACTCTCTCAAAAGAGTCAAACCCAAAGCGAGTTTTGTGCCTACATCGAATAAGGCCATCAAAATAACACAAAATCGGGATTATTCCCACCTTTTGAAAAATATGCCCCTGCATGTACATATCTTCCTAAAATTCTTCTCTTTGTCTGCGTCTCCTTAAGGTTGACTGGTTGACTAAAAAAAATAGAAATAAAAAAAAAAAGAAAAAGGATAGGTTTTCCCTCTTCTGCTACAATTCGCATTAGGACTGCCTCGAAACTCTTTCAGTCTGGGGCTTTGCCAAGTCATTCCTTTAAACTGGGGCTTCTTTAGCCATGTTTAGGGTTCATATCGGGTTCTTCACTAGGTCCCTAGATGGATTCAGTCTTGGTCAGATCAATTTCATAATCACGTTCGCAATACCATTCAGATTGGGATTTTTGTTAGGTCACCAGACTGGGGCTTCGCCAAGTCACTTCGCTTGCTCAGCTCATTCAACCAAGGTTTTGCCAATGAAAGAATCTTTCCTTACTTCAACAAGATATGGGGCTTTTGCAGAGAGTATTTCCTTGGACCGGGGCTTCGATAAGTTGCATCCATCCCTAGAAGAGAGGATTGGTCACTTCGACATCTGTTAGCATCAACTTCAAATGCTAGAGTGTGAGAAAAGAATAGTCACAGAGACCCGAGGTTCAAACCCAGTCTCAGCTCAAGAGGGAATTCTCGTCCACGTTGACAACAGCAACAGTTCAGTCCGCACCCAAGGGATACAACCCCACCTGTTTGAAACCCGTCTCAAACAATTCCCAAATACATTCCATATGTACATCCAGACCCAGTCCCTACCATGTTTCCAAGAGAAAAATCATCCCTAGGCTCAAGTAACGTGCCAATTGCTAATGATAACATTTTCTCCCAAAAGTGCCTTCGAGATAACTCTAGGCGACAGTTTCCTAATTGTCAAAACGTCGAAAATCCTAGACATCGTTCCTAAACTGTCTAGGTAAAGCTTGAACTACGATCAAGGCTTGATTCCTCCGGGATACGTAGGTAGCCTTTCATAAAGGTTCAGCCATCCAACCACATTGGTCACCTTTTCCCTTCTCCATTCTCCAAGGGTGCGTAAGCTTTTCATAAAAGTCCAATTTTGTGACCATATGGGCCACCTCTTTTGATTTGGAACATTCCTGTGAAGGATTGGTTGCTTGACCTCCTAGGTCACCCCATTTCCATCCTTAAGGGACCAATATCTCTTTGCCATTGTCCTAAGGAGACCAGGTTTGTGACCTATTTGGTCACCCAATTCCAACCTGTGTCGGCAATTCCAGTTCAAGGTCAAAAGGTAAGAGAAGTGCAGTCTTGGCTACTTATGTCACGCGACAAAACTGGCCAGTTGGCTACTTATGTCGTGCGACATAACTAGCCACATCGGACATCGACACATCGGCAACTTCTGCTTTCCCGTGGCACTCCCCCGACTTGTCAAAAGCCGCAAATACCATCCATTCACCTCTCAAATGCATAGGGAATGGTTCATTTACCCCGTATACACTCATGCATTCATTTACAAGCTAAAAATTCATCCAAGTCATCCATTCAAACCATTTGTACATACAAAGTAGATCAAGTCCAAAAGTTGTGCATAAAAAAAATAATAATAACATGTGTTTTCCCCAAAGGGGGTACAATAGCCAAAAAGTCATAAATGTCTAAGGGGAAAGGGGGCTACTCGAATCCTCTCCATCACCCTCTTCATCACCCTCCTCATCTCCATCCTCGTCGTCATCCTCGGCCTCCTCGGCTCATCGTCGGGATCGTCCGGAAGGTGCCTCGTAGGCTATGGTCTCCGTGCGGTAATAGTCATCGAGCTCGGTGATAACGGTAGAGTCAAGCTCGTAGTTCGTGGCCGTCTCGGCTCCACCATCCTCATCCTCATCATCATCGTCAATCTCAATGGAGTGCAGTAAAGAGGCACATTTGCGCCTTTGTCCGAGGCGCTGGTCCTCTAGTGCTCCCGGCTGGTGCCCACGTCATCGGGCGGCTCTTCTTCCTTCTCGGTTGGCCGGGTGGAGAGATATCAATCGAACCCTGTGGCCGGCATCGATTCTTCCGTAAACTCATGCCTTTCTCGGGAGCTTGCCAATCATGCCCACGCCGGTATATGCCACCCGGTCAAATGTCTGTAAGCTGAGCAGAACCTGTTGCAAACAGAGACATAAAAAGCGTCGAATGCGGTTCTTGATAACAAAAAAGAGATGCAAGCAATCCAAAGAGGCGTAAGTGAACAAGCACTTACAGATCTAGAACCTCGCGGGAGCACGGATGAGGATGAGTCTGGGACATATCAATGTGAGCTCGCCTCATGCGACCGCCACCCCGATAATCAATGAAAGTCGGGGGCAAAGGAGGTCTAGCTACGTAGCCCGGTCGAAGGCCTGCGCTATGAGCACCATAACCAACCCCGGGTCCGTGGAGACCGAAGATGCGTGGCCACGTACATAGTATAGTCCCCCTCCCGTGTGTAAAGATGTGCCGCCATGCCTACGATCAAAGCATCTACATTCGCCAACTGGCGAGGCAGCCACATCCTAGCTGGGGGATCATCAGGGATCCGAGCGTGCTTATTCGGACCATGCTGTCTATACACCCTCTCTCCCAAGTACAAGGCGTCTCCTGACAAGCCCACCGCAGCTTGCGACACTCGTGAAGTGCGCAGCGTGATCTAAATCCGGAGCGGCATAACGACTCGCCCAGGGGAACAAGCTCATCCTCTCGTGGAACCCCTCTCGGGCATGTCAACGTATCATGATAAGAAGCAAGCATCCCGCACCTCGAGCCCTCCGGCTGCCTCGGTTCTGCTTTCTCGGCATCCTTCGTCCACCGACGAAGAGCAGAAAAGTGGTGGCAGGAAACTCATCCTTGATCCGCCACTCATAATGCCCAAAATACTCGTATGCCCAAGCCTGAAAAGGAGAAGAAGAAGTCAAAACAAGGGATATAATGAAATGCGCTAAGGAAAAGAGATCAAGGTGAGAGAATACCTCGAAAGCCAGATGAAAGCAGGTGAAGTACTTCGCCTTCCCTCGACTGACGTCATCTAGGGCCAAATACATCTCAGCTAAGGCTGCCTCCCCCCAGGACAGATTCCCGACAATATCCCAGGCTCTCAGCAGCTCCAACAGTGAAATCAAAGCAGTGGATGCACTGTTGATGAACAGCATGTCGGAAAAGCCCACCCATACAAAAGCTCTAGCCAATCTCTCGGCTCTCAGCCGGCTCTCAACGGGATCATCTACCACAGTGTAGTCCCCGCTTCCGCCCTCAATCGTGCCATGTAGCACCCCCAACTCATATCCATTCCCCTTCTTGATCCGGGGAACGAAACCAAGTAAGCCCATAAAATCATCATCGCAATAGTTGGGGCTCAACTCCCATGCATGTGCTCCTCTATGTAGAGCGGCTCATCCGTAAAAGGCGCCCTGTGATGACCGCAAAGTCCAGCCGGAGTGACCGTCTGCCTCACCCCAAGAGAAGTGAAATGAGTGAGTGGTTTCCCACCAGAACTCTCTGAATGCCCTCACTAGATCCACACTCCTCTGAGTGCCCCCGATGGCCTTCGCCATCTCAAAAAATCTACCCGGCAAGCTATCCCATAGCCTGCCAATCACCTCAGGGGAGCCACGGGTGCGCAATCCCTGCAAGAAAACATGGCACAAGTATCAATATTTCGTGCTATTTCTTGAAATCATCTCAAGCAAAAAGTAGGTCAAAATGGATCAATGTATGGCATGCATTTACGCATTACATTTCCTAGATTCATTCATGTTCACAGGCCAATCCATATGAAGTTCAAATGCAGTCTGAAGAAAAACTCAGTTCAAATCAATTTCGCACAAATTGAAAAATTTTCAAGAAACCCTAGGTTTCTTACCTCTTCCTTCTTCCGAACATCCGAAGTATGCTCATCGAGCTGTGGGTAGAAATCTCCTCTTGGTGCTTCCGGAAGAAACGGCCGTTGATTCCTTTGCACCCCTTTTCTCCGAGCAGCTAAATTGGCGTGTTGAGAACCCCTCTTGGTCGGATAGAGCCTAGGAGGCATTCTTCAATTGAATCGGACTAAGAAGTGTTGGATTTCTCTCGATTTCCTTCGAATCCCCCTCTCTGATGTTCGCCCTCTCTCTTCTCACTGTCGCCTCCCTCTCAATTTCAAGCCTAATTAAATTTCAAATGGCGACTGTGCGTATTTTTAATAAATCTGTCCACAGGGCCTGTTATGTCGTGCGACATACTAAGCCCCTGTGGCTGATTTTTACAATTTTGCCCCTAAAGGCTCCATTTTACAATTTTGTCCCCCGTAGGCCTGTTTTATCCTCTGTGCCTCTGGCATTTTCAATCACTTTCAATCCAGTTTTCCCTCTAGTGCCCCCGAGGCCTATTTTACAAATTTACCTCCGTGATTCAGTTTATTTGCCCTTGGCATTTTCAAATAATCAGGGTACATCCCAGTTTTATTTACAAAAAATTATTCGGGTGCGTCCCACTTTTCTTTACAAAAACTATTGATTCCTTCCAACTTCTCTACAAAATCCAACCCTTTTCGCAATCTCCGTTATAACGGGATGACGCTAGGTGACAACCTCCGAATTGTCAGAACTCTAAACTCATGCTACCACTATCCGCGAATAGTGAAGTATGCCCAAGTCATTCCAAGTCATTTCAAATTGTGCTATCACTATCCGCGAATAGTGACGCATGCCTAAATCATTTCAACTTGTGCTACCACTATCCGCGAATAGTGACGAATGCCCAAGTCATTTCAACTTGTGCTACCACTATCCGCGAATAGTGACGAATGCCCAAGTCATTTCAAATTGTGCTACCACTATCCGCGAATAGTGACGAATGCCCAAATCATTTCAAATTATGCTACCACTATCCGCGAATAGTGACGAATGCCCAAATCATTTCAAATTGTGCTACCACTATCCGCGAATAGTGACGAATGCCCAAATCATTTCGAATTGTGCTACCACTATCCGCGAATAGTGGCGTATGCCCAAATCATTTCAACTTGTGCTACCACTATCCGCGAATAGTGACGAATGCCCAAGTCATTTCAAATTGTGCTACCACTATCCGCGAATAGTGACGAATGCCCAAATCATTTCAAATTGTGCTACCACTATCCGCGAATAGTGACGAATGCCCAAATCATTTCAAATTGTGCTACCACTATCCGCGAATAGTGACGAATGCCCAAATCATTTCAAATTGTGCTACCACTATCCGCGAATAGTGACGAATGCCCAAATCATTTCGAATTGTGCTACCACTATCCGCGAATAGTGGCGTATGCCCAAATCATTTCAACTTGTGCTACCACTATCCGCGAATAGTGACGTATGCTCAAGTTTCCCAACTTAAGTTACCTCTATCTCCGTCATAAAGAGATAGCGCCATAAGCTCTAGCTTCTTCAGGTGACAGCCTCCGAATTGTCAAAATCTCAAGGATCCTAGACATCGTTCCTAACTATCTAGTGATGCTCGAACTACGATTATGGCTTGATTCCTCCGGGATACGTAGGTAGCCTTTCATAAAAGGTCCAGCCACTCGACCACATTGGTCACCCAATCCATCTCGGCATTCGCCAGATTGGATCCTTTTCTATCGACAACCCCACTCGCCCTGCAAGTGACGTTGCCGAGGGGCTTCTGTAAGTACCCAAATCCGGCTCATGCCTTCCTGCTAATTTTCCCTAAGCAATTCCGGTAATTTTTCCGTAATTCCCCGGATTTTCCTAAAGTTCCGAACAATTCGAACTGTTCCAAGCCTTTTAAGTGGCTGAAGGAAATGCTTGGTGATTAAGAAACACGTTTTTCTTAATCCCAAAACCCTTCTAGAAGACCGCCACCTTGCATGTTTCTAGAAAAATCTGCAGATTTGGCTACTTATGTCGTGCGACATAACCAGAAAGAGTTCTAGAAGGCCGCCACCTTGCATGTTTCTAGAAGAATCTGCAGTGGCTACTTATGTCGTGCGACATAACCAGCCAGAAAGTTCTAGAACCATGCCACCTTGCATGTTTCTAGAAGGAATACAGTCATGGCTTGTTATGTCGTGCGACATAACAAGCCCATGCAGACAGCCTATAAATAGAGGCATTCACCTCTCATTTTAAACACACCTCCTCCACCCTCGCCCCCCTCTATAGGGAATACGCTCCGTAAGCCTCCTCTCTCCTCACATACCCCCAAATCACCTCAATCCTACCAAACTAATCACACACACACTTCCCACACACACACACACTTCCTATACATCAAGAACTCGAGGTTCTCAAGGATCCAAGGCTCGAACTCGCCCTCCTGAGGAGGATGCTAGAAGGCTCCTATATCTAACTTGATATAGGAGTTGTGGATCTTCAAGGGTAACGAGTTTCTACCCCTTTTCCACTCTCTATCTTCCTTTGAATATGAAATCTATGTGTTACATGCATTAATAATGTAATATTCTGATTAAAGTTGCATGCTTTAGCCTCATATTACCCAGATTCACATTTTATTTCATTACATTTCATATAAAATCTCTATTTTGACTTGGTTTTGCATGAACACTCAAGATGAGTGTGGGTCCCTCATATCCACACCCTCTTGAAGTGTTCATTATCAATAAACATGCTCTCGAGATTTGTTTGTGAAGTAACTTGACCATTTTGGTGCCTTGTTACCTCTCGCAAATCTCGGTTGTTTAGGCTTCGCAAAATGGCTTATTATGTCACGCGACATAGGCATTATGCCGCGCGCGACATACATAGCCGCTATGCACTCCTTATCTTTTCACCGCAATCTGATGTTTTCCTTTTCTAATGCACCAATCCGCATTTAAACTAAAACATTTGCATACGTAGCAAAGATCATTTGCTATAACCAAAATGTCATCTTTTCATTAAAGAGTCATTTTTATCATGCATTTCCCTTTTCCCCTAACCTTGGAACGGACCGGTGTAAAAGTTCTCATCTTTGCATCGTTCCTTCCATTAAAGGTTCATGATTTCTTTAGGAAAAGGATAACCTTGAACCCTATATCTCCAATTATCGCTTAAGAATGAGTATGAAGCCTCTATACGAGCTCGACCGTCTTAAAGCGTAGGATTGATGGGCTAAGGACATTCCTTCCTAAAGAACCTCATCTTTGACCCAAAAGAGAGTCATTCTCTCGATCACGCAAGTCCCGAGGGTCCCGAGGTTTAAAATGCGATGATCATAAGTCATAAGATGAGGACGGGATCATAATCCCAAATACATAAATTCCAAGGAATCCCGAGCGACAACCAACAAATGGTTTGTACGTCCGGAAGATAACTTGGGACATTCCCCCCCCTTATTTTCAAACACATGCACACAAAGAAAGCACGCAAGCAAACACGATTAATGAAATCTCGGGAGACTTGCTCCTGAGAGGGCACTTTGGGTGAACGCCAAACGTTCTTCCCAAGGGGTAACTTAACCTCCGAACCCATAAAACCTTTTTTTCAAAGTTTTGAGGTAATCAAAATGGCGTGGCGACTCCGTTTTTCAAATAACTCGGATGTCTTCAAACTCGCGTGAATCCAAATTTTGGGCACACATTCACACCTGCCTAGATGAAAGGCTTTCACATTTTAAATTTAAATCCTTCTCCCAATTATTTATTTTACCCATTTATCCTCCTCTTACTATTTATCTATTTTCTATTTTTTTTTATTATTTCCCATGATTCTTTATTAAATATCCAATGACTTCCTAAAAGATCCTAATTTTACTTCTCACCCAATTTATCTTAAAATACGAATTTAAAGGCATAATTGAACACATAAGGTTAACATAAATATTAAAAGCACATAATATGATATTAAAATTAGTGCCTAGGGTTAGGGTCGTTACACTCACTCCCCCTTAAAGAAAATTCGTCCCGAATTTTAAAAGACTTACTTGGATTTTCAAACAACCACGGGTATTTTGCTCTCATCTCCGACTCTAGCTCCCACGTCGCTTCCTCAACGGTGTGATTCTTCCAAAGGACCTTCACTATCGGAATACTCTTAGACCTCAACTCCTTAACTTGAAACTCTAGGACTCTCAAGGGTTCCTCAACATAAGACATGTCCGCTTGGACATCATCGGGGGGAGAACTCAAGATGTGGGAAGGATCGTGACAATACTTCCTCAACATCGAAACATGGAAAACATCATGGAGTAAGGAAAGAGACGGGGGTAATGCCAACCGGTAAGCCAAATCCCCAATCTTCTCTAGAATCTCAAACGGACCAACGAACCTAGGAGCCAATTTACCCTTATTACCAAACCTTTTGATTCCCGTCCTCGGAGAGACCTTCAAGAACACAAAGTTACCCGCCTCAAAAGATAAATCCCGTCTTCTATTGTCGGCGTAGCTTTTCTGCCTACTCTGAGCCGTCTTCAATCTATCCCAAATAACCTTGATCTTCTCCGTAGAATCTCTAACCAAATCCGGGCCCCAAAGTCTCGCTTCACCAACCTCGTCCCAACACATCGGAGATCGACACTTCCTACCATACAACGCTTCATACGGAGCCATCTCAATACTAGATCGATAATCGTTGTTGTAGGCAAACTCCACTAAGGGTAGATGATCCTCCCAAGACAATTTGAAATCCATCACACAAGCCCTTAACATATCCTCAAGTATTCGAATAGTTCTCTGACCGACCATCGGTTTGAGGATGAAACGCCGTATCTTGAAACACAATTTAGAACCCAAGGCTTCATGCAATGCTCTCCAAAACCTAGAAGTAAATCTCGGATCTCGGTCGGAAACAATACTAACCGGAACCCCTTGAAGTCTTACAATCTCCTTCATATATAACTGAGCTAACTTTTCTAACGAAAACTTGGTTGATACCGGAAGAAAATGAGCCGACTTCGTCAATCGATCCACAATAACCCAAATAGCATCCATCTTCTTCGCGGTAAGAGGCAAACTCGAAACAAAATCCATCGAGATCCCTTCCCATTTCCACTCCGGAATATCCAATGGTTGAAGTAGTCCCGCCGGTCTCTGATGTTCTGCCTTAATCTGTTGACAAGTCAAACACTTGGACACATAATCCGCAATTTCCCTCTTTATACCATTCCACCAATACCCACGCTTCAAGTCTTGATACATTTTGGTACTACCCGGATGAATCGCAAACTTGGACTTATGGCCATCCTCTAAAACACGCTTCTTGATTTCCGGCGATGAAGGAACGCAAATTCTCCCTTGGAAAGTTAAAATCCCATCTCTATTCAAAGCAAATTCCCCGAATTTCCCATCTTGCACTTGATCTAAAATTTTCTTCAACTCCGAATCACTTTGTTGGGTTTCCTTCAAATCTCCATACAATGTAGGAACGGCTCGAACATTCGCAATAATTACCTCACTCTTCAATTTTCGGGAACTCAAAGCTGTCACATACGCCTTTCGGCTAATCGCATCCGCCACTACATTGGCCTTCCCCGGGTGATAAGAAATTACACAATCAAAATCCTTCAAGAACTCAAGCCACCTCCTTTGTCGGTTGTTCAACTCCTTTTGAGTAAATAAGTACTTCAAACTTTTATGGTCGGTAAAAATCTCAAACTTCGCCCCATAAAGGTAGTGCTTCCACTTATGCAATGTAAATACAATCGCCGCCAATTCCATATCATGAGTAGGATAATTCTGTTCCGCCGGTGATAACTTCCTAGAGGCATACGCAATAACCTTCCCATTTTGCATGAGGACACATCCCAAACCCGCCTTCGAGGCATCACTATAGATCACAAAATTCTCACAACCATCCGGAAGGGTAAAAACAGGAGCCGTCGTCAACCTCTTCTTCAATTCATTAAAACTTTCTTCACACTTGGAATCCCATATGAATGATACATCTTTCCGAGTCAACCTAGTCAATGGAGTAGCAATCCGAGAAAACCCCTCAATGAACCTTCTATAATACCCTGCCAAACCAAGAAAACTACGGACCTCGGTCACAGTCGAAGGTTGCTTCCAATTAACCACGGCTTCAATTTTCGAAGGGTCCACAGAAATTCCCGAACTCGACACAACATGCCCCAAGAAAGAAACCTGCTCCAGCCAAAACTCACACTTACTGAACTTGGCGTACAACTGCTTCTCACGAAGAACTGACAAAACGATCCTCAAATGATTTTCATGCTCTTCCCGGGATTTAGAATACACGAGGATGTCATCAATGAAGACCACCACAAAACTATCAAGGTAAGGCTTGAAAACACGGTTCATCATATCCATAAACACGTCTGGAGCATTAGTCAACCCGAATGGCATCACAACAAACTCATAGTGACCATATCTAGTTCGGAAAGCTGTTTTGGCAATATCATCCGGACTAATCTTCAACTGATGGTATCCGCTTCTCAAATCAAGTTTTGAGTAGATAACGGAACCTTGGAGTTGGTCAAATAAATCATCTATGTGAGGAAGAGGATACTTATTCTTTATAGTGGCTTGGTTCAACAAACGATAGTCTATACATAATCGTAAGGTACCATCCTTCTTCCTAACAAACAGAACCGGTTCTCCCCATGGAGACACACTAGGGCGAATAAAACCCCTTGCCTAGCAATTCTTGCAATTGGACCTTCAACTCTTTTAACTCGGCCTGAGCCATTCTATAGGGTGCTTTAGAGATAGGGCGATACCGGTACTAAGTCAATACAAAACTCTACCTCACGATCCTGAGGCATAGAATACTCACTAGAAAACACGTCACTAAACTCATTCACAACCGGGACATGAGCTAACTCTGGGACTTCTTATTGGAATCTACCACATAAGCCAAGTACCCCGCACACCCCTTAGATAACATCTTTCTAGCTTTTAAGGCGGAACTAACATGTAAACCGAACATAGCTTTATCCGCATCAAATATAAAAGTAGGCACATCGTGCATAGCAAATGAGACTCGTTTTCTACGACAGCCTACCAAAGCATGACACCGACTCAACCAATCCATCCCAAGGATCACATCAAAATCACGAATTGGTAGCTCGACCAAATCCACCGGCAATACATGCCCACATATAGTCACATCACAACCACGATATATCAAAGAAGATGCAAGGCACTCTCCCATAGGAGTAGAGACCTCCAACACATAAGGCATAGATTCGTGCAAGATATGCAATGAGAATGCAAAATGAGATGCCACAAATGAATGGGAAGACCGGATCTATAAGAATGCGGGCCTTAACTCCCGAGACAGAACTATACCTCTAATGACGGCATTGGGCTCGACCTCTCCTCGACCCAAAGCAAACACTCGACCTTGCACTCTATCTTTTGGTTTCCGTCGACATCTCTCTTCACACCACTACCTTGTCCCCCTTGACCACTACCCGAAGCTTGCTTACTCTGCCACTTGGGACAATTCCTCCGGAAATGACTGGTCGACCCACACTCCAAACACTTGCCTTGCTTGCTCCAACACTTGTCCTCCGAATGTCCTTGCCTCTTGCAATATCCACACGTTGTCCCAAACTGACCGGAAGTCGAACGATTTTCCGGAGCCGCCACATTTCCTCCTCGATTTGCTCCCGGTGAATGTCTCTACGCTCTCGTTCTCGTCCCGAACCTTGACCTTGGAATCTGTTTCTGTTTCCGCCTTCATTTTTACCCCAATGCTCCTCTATGTCATTCTCAATCCGATACGCCATGTTCACCGCTGATTGAAAGTTGGCGAAGTCATGAGTCAAAAGTTGCTTCCGGAACTCCACCCTTAAGCCTTTCACGAATCTGTAGATACGCCTCTCTTCATCCGGTACCAAATGAGGACAATATCGGGCCAACTCCGTAAACTTTGCTGAATACTGTGCTATAGACATCGTCCCTTGCTCCAATTTCGTAAATTCAACCTCCTTCTTATCCACTAGTCACCATTGGAACGAAGTGATCCCGAACTTACGAGTGAAATTTTCCCAAGTCTCGCGGTGTCAAATCCCGGTCCCAACCATCCTTCACTACTCGCCACCAAAGGTTGCTCGCGGGTCCTTCCAACTTGAAAACGGCACATCTCACCTTTTCCGCATCCGAACTCTCCATAGCCAAGAAAATCTTATTCATTGCTTCAAGCCACCTTTCCGCCTTCAACGGATCCGGATCTCCGTTGAAGCTAGGAGGAGACATCTTCACAAACTTCTCTAGACCATGGTGCCCTTGCCTACCTTCGGGTTGTTGTTGTCCCCTACCTTGATTCTGAGCTGTCATATTTTGAAGAAACACTCGGAACATATCCATCATTTCGGCATTCGGATTACCAACATCACCCAAAGCCCGATTCTGAACTCCATCGTTACCAGCCATTAGTACAAACTCCTGCATTAAACACTCGACGTCAGTTATCACACACTCTCACTCAGCTAGACTCTACCCGAGAACTCTAACCGAGCTCTGATACCAACTGTGAGGACCCCGACCCGGAACCTACACGTGTCCCGAGTTGGAGCGTCCTCAACTAACCCAAAATATACTAAACTTTTAAAACTTTGAATTAAACTTCAAACATCAACATCATTAACATTTCCATTTCAAAACAACTCCACTACTCTCCACATCGGAAGAAGAGTGGACCAACTTTGAAAATACTTAAACTGTTTTAGTTACAAAAGATTATGGTTTCAACGTAGAAATTTAAGTTTATAATTACAGAATCCCAAAAGGAATTATAACAAAATATACTTTCTACGCCAACCTAACGTACCCCGACAATACCCAAAAACTCACTGCCAAACTCCTTCCCGTCCTCACTTGGCCGGTCCGCCTGTCTCGGGATCTAAAAACATTAAAGGGAGAGGGGTGAGAATAAATCTCAGCAAGCTATTATGAATGCAGCAATATGCCAGATAAATGCAACACATAACCGATCGCCACATAACACATTGGGAAAGTCAGTAAACACATTCCATTACCTTGGTTTACCTTTTCCCGTCTCGAACAAAGAGTCGTACAACATTGGGTATAGTAATACTCCAATCTTACAAAGGTGCCGCTTAAGCAATACTCACGTCTTATAAGACCCGTTTTCGGGAACCAAATAAGACAGTAGCAACTCTGTAAGGCTTTTGGCTCAATACAGATGCTATACCCCATCCTGTGGCCACAGGAGGGGACGGCCACAGATATAACATAATCCGATCACATTAGGTCACACTTCCATAATTGATCGTATTATGTTACACCCCCAAATGTCAGCTGACTCACACATTATCAAGCACATAATAGATACTTGAATAAAATCCACAAAAAGGGATAACAATATAGCAACATGATAAAATATACTCATGTCCAACCAATATCATAGTGCCACATTTAAATCAATACAATATGCATAATATAACAATGTATATGAACTCAAGTAAGGCAAGGAAGTATCATCAATCCATCCTACACGGTCATTATACAATAATACAAGGCCTCTATGAAGATTCGAGTCCAATTTACCAAGTGGGAATCACAATCTATAAGTAACCAATTAAGATTGCTAACAAATTCTAGTTCAGCTTTAAAGTTCAATTCTGAAGGCTTGGGCGACCGCCCATACCACTTGGGCGACCGCCCAAGTGGGTTTCCAAATGGTTCCAAGTTTCTGCCTAGTTGGGCGCCCGCACACACCATCATGGGCGACCGCTCATAGAGGAATTCAAAGGGTGCGGGCGACGCCCATACCTCTTGGGCGACCGCCCAAGAGGGTTTTCAAAGGCAATGGTGTTTACGGACTCGTGGGCGACCGCACATGTACCCATGGGCGACCGCCCAAGGAAATTTCCAGCAGACTCAATTTCCACATTTTCCACTTAGCTTCATTTTCCTTTCCTCTTTTACTCTATCCTACATTCAAGAACACCAAGAATTTCATAGCTTTTACAAAGTTCATCCTAAAATCATGTAAACCCAAAATAAGTAAATCTAGATTATTTATCACTACACATTCCACCCATTTCATATCCTCTAGTTTATCTTCCAAGAACATAACTTCAATCTATTCCATTTACTACTCATTCAACTCTTATAACATTCCCAAAGCATGGACCAAACATCATAAGAACAAGAAGAACATTAAAGAGAGTATGAACAAGTAAGAGAAGGGAAATCATAACAACTCACCTTAGGTTTTTAGAATAAAATGTTGATCTTCTTAGCTTGATTTGTTCCTTTAGATGATCCAAACTCAAAAATGCTCTTGGACTTGAAAATGGTGTAGAAATGGACTAGCTACAAGGCTTGGAATGGAGAGGCTTTCAATGGAAGTTCCATGGAGGAAATGTAAGAGAAATGAGAATGATGAGGGAGATGAATAGGGAAGGTAGGGGAAGAGTGAAAGAAAGTATAAGGGAGGTATGGGGAGGTAAGGGGTGTGTTGACTAATAAGTGAAGGGGAAGTATTTTATGGTATGCCCCCCATGCCTAGATGAAAGGCTTTCACATTTTAAATCTAAATCCTTCTCCCAATTATTTATTTTACCCATTTATCCTCCTCTTACTATTTATCTATTTTCTATTTTTTTTATTATTCCCCATGGTTCTTTATTAAATATCCAATGACTTCCTAAAAGATCCTAATTTTACTTCTCACCCAATTTATCTTAAAATACGAATTTAAAGGCATAATTGAACACATAAGGTTAACATAAATATTAAAAGCACATAATATGATATTAAAATTAGTGCCTAGGGTTAGGGTCGTTACATCCCTCATTTCAAAAATGCGTATTAAACCCTTTAATATCATATTTAAACTTCAAATCAATCAATTTTTTTAATCATTCACACGTCACATGGTTGATTAACGAGTTTTTTAACGATTTTCGTCAAAAGTCCTATTTTGTGAACAAAATGACAAGTCAGACCCTATTTCGCTAAATTTTGAACGTCAAGCCCCAAACTGCTATCAATCCGTAGATGTTATACCCTATTTTGTTATCTTTTTCCAAGCATTCATTTTGAAACCGAGGTAGTATTCTACAACAATTCTTGATCATAAGATCTACTTCCAAAAAGAGAGATGCATATCAGCATATCACTATTTCATGTGCATATCGTGAGATGGCGATAACCTTTTTGGACATGCCATGCCATTAAATTGTTATTCACCCCCGCAAGTTTATTTAATACCCCCGCATTACTAAGTTTACTTCCAAAAATTAAAATTACACCCCTATTATTACTATTATACCCTTTAAAATCCTTCTTGAAGCTCATCCCCCTCCCTTCTTCTCCATCCAAACACATCTCTTCTCCCTCTCTTTCTTCACTTTCTCTCTCTACAAAGAGATGGGTAGGGGAGAAACAGAGCAGACCCATCAATGGAAATCACCTCAAGAATTCAAGAAAGAGAAAATCCATCTCCCACAAACTCTCTGAATTTTTTTATGACCATATCTCACTCATTTTTGAGCCAAATTAAACAAATAAACTGGCTATGAAAAGATCTCACAGAGAAGAACAAAACTCATGTTAACACTTTTCTTTAAATCTGACTTTAACAGTGTCAAAAACAGCCACGAACATTCAAAAAAACACAATTTTCAAAACTTAAAATTACAATAACTCGATATCTATACAACCAAATTCAACGATTTTCGAATATGTTGTTCTACAAATCATAAGCTACGCAGGCATATATGAATTACACGAAATGAATCACAAATTGGTCATCAAATCATCAAACCCACTTGGTTCGATTTTGACCTAAAAGCCAAAAATGAAATTAATAGATGGATTCGAATTTGAAACTGAAATTGAGATTGAAGTAGTACCTTGGTGAGATTGAAATGATAAAAGATCCGAAAAGCGAGAGATCTCGAAATTGTAAGCATCTGTTGGAGGGTTGTATGAGCTTTGTTGAAGCTGAAATGGATCGAGCTATGGAGGAAAAAAGGGAGGGGACCGAAATGAGGGTCACAGGGTGTGGTAGTGAGGAGTACAAATCTGAGTGTGAGAAAATTTGGGTTTGAAAATTTGCGAGTATAGATGGGGGTGATAGTAGAGACGATGGCGACGATGGGTGGTGGCGGTGGTGGGTGGTGAATGGTTGTGGGAGTGGGTGGTGGCGAGAAGTGGTGGGCAACATATTAGTGAGGGTAATAAAGTAATTTCAATTAATGGCATTTTTTTGAAAATAGTAATGCGGGGGTATTAATTAAATTTGCGGGGGTGAATAACAATTCTCAAAGTAAAAGGGTGCAAAGTGTATATAAGCAAGATTTAAAGGAGCTATGGAGACATATAACAAAAATTCATAGCATAAGTGATGTAATTTGTAGAGTACCGCAGCGCACACCGAAACCCCAACGTTAAAACCCTCCCGCCGGATCTGTGGAATCGAAGTGCGAACTGCAGCCGACGGAGAAGCTCTAATCGCCGGTCGACAATGGCAGTAAGCACTTTTCTTCTCGAACGTCTCTCTAGTTGATATGTGCATCTGTTTTAATGTGTAGATCTTTTTGGTTAGTAATGTTTAGCTTCATCTAGGGTTCTATATTTTTGAATAGCTTTTGAGTATTGCTTGGTGAAAATTTGAGATTTTTCTTGTAGAACCTTGTTTTGATTGGTATAGACTTGCTTGTGTTATTGATTTTTCCTGTATGCTGTGTTGTGACTGTAAAATTTAATTTGAAGTGAAAAGTTTCTTGGAAATTTATTTTAAGACTTTAATCGGTTTACCTGGAAGGTTGAATTGATTCTCTGGCGATAGAGAGAGAGAGAGAGAGAGAGAGAGAGAGAGAGAGAGAGAGAGAGAGAGAGATGGGAACTGGTTATACTTAATGTTCCATTTAAAGAGTCCTAGCTATTGTTTGACGTTGCAGAATTCTCTTCAGAGATTTGAAAATAATTATTATGTGTTTCCAAATTTTACCATGGGAACCCTAGAACCTAAAATTAGCTGAAGAAATTTATTTATATATTTTTTTGATAGGTTAGCAAAACTACCTGTCTTTAGCATTTAAGGTTTAGAACAAATTAGTATTTTACACTAAGGCTCCGTTTGTTTGCCGTAAAATGTTTTCCGGAAAACATTTTCCTTACCAAATAGTCGAAAACATTTTTATCTCATTTTTCGGAAACATTTTACAGGAAATTCATTTTCTGGAAAACATTTTACAGGAAATCATTTTCCGCAAGTTATTTTACGCGAAACAAACGGAGCCTAAGGGTGTAAATGGTTCGGTTTGGGGGAATTTACAGACCGGATTACTAGTCATCGGTTTGGGAAAATTCCAAACCGAATTGAACCGAACCATGAAAAAATTCAAACAAAACCAAACCAAGCCATATGGTTTGGTTTGGTTTGGTTTGGTTCGGTACAAACCGCGATTCAATTATGTGGTTTAAACAACGGTTTAGACCGTGGTTCAGACCATCGTTTAGACTACGGTTCAAACCGCGATTCAGACCGCAACTCATTTCTCAAATTTGTTTAAATTTTCCGTAATCTCGGCGGAAGAGCGAAAGATGCGGGTGTTAAGAGGAAAGTCGAAGGAAGAGAGAGACTAGAGGACGAAAGAGGCTGAAGGAAGAAAAACACTTTACAATCTTCGATCGTGGAGAGAACTTAGTTATTTATGTGTCGCAATGACGATAACAAATGATGAAATTAATATTAAATAAGATACACAACGGGGGTTAAGATTAGTCCATGTAATATAGGTTTTTTTATTGGTCTAACAGTAAATTTTAATAAATATACGAAAATATTAAATAAGATACAGAACGGGGGTTAGGATTAGTGTATGTAATGTGGTTTGGTCTCCCGGTTCTGTTCGTTGTCAGTTTGGCTTGGTCTGGGAGGGTCAGACCACAAACCAGGCCGAATCGAATCATGTGGTTTGTCAAAATTTGAGACCGAACTGAACTATTCATACTTGAAAACCAAACCAAACCGCATGGTTTAGTTCGGTTCGGTCTCAAACCGCGGTTTGAACCGAACCTCTTACACCCTGAAAGTGTCCGGCTTTAAAAAGTGGATTGTTTGAGTAAAACTGAGGGTGTAGTTGTACAGCTCTTTTTTTGATGATGCAAGTTTGACTGAATTACTTCTTAAGCTTATGCAATTCAAGTTTTAAAAATAGTCGAAGGCTGATAGGTTAGCATGCTAGTACCTACCCCTGAACCTATGATGCTATGTCGAAGCTAATATATGCATTTATCTTTTCTACATGTCTGTGTTTCTTGACTAGTATTGTACAGGTGAACTTGGCAACTGGTCCTTTTTCTTTGACTTTTGTACCATTTTCCACTTATGATGTGAATTCAGTGGGTAGGTGAAGGACATTGGCCTGTAAGTTTTGTGGAATTGCTTATAAAAGTTTTGGGGTGTGATTCTGTGATTATAACCTGGAGATTGTAAATGGTCATCAGAAATTTTTGAAGCACCTGTTGATTGTAAAGAACTAGAACACGTAGGTCAAAGATCAATGCCCATGATACTTATTAATCAGCATACAACTTTGGTAATTCCGGTTTCAAAATTTTCCTACGTTAGATTATGCTAAACTTTTAGATATGTGGACCTTTAGCTCTATATGTGATTTCCATAGACACTTGATTGATGCCTCAGAATTGAGGATACTTGGCTCTTGGGTGTGAATAGAGATAATTTCACCAGGCCCCACATAACTTTCTGTTATAGCATTCTCCACATCACCCTTCCTCAAAACACTTGATATCGAAGCTTGCTGAATTTTCATAAGACCTTGATATGGGTTTGTTTCGCGTTTCACAAAAGATAAACATTTGCCTTTAGGCATCTTTAAGCCTGGGGATATTTGGATGCACATGTCTGTGAGGGGGTTGATATAGAATTTGATTCAATGAAGAATTAAGCTTATCCCGTATAAAAGAATTTGGGAAGGATTAGTTTTGAAAAGGTTTAGTTGGATGGTTTGGAGCTACTTCTCCATAAGATAGAAATCTTCTTGAGGTTTAATACCTGAGCCAACACATTAGAGGTAATACTCAAATGCAGGCCGAGCATGAGAGGTGCGCCTCTCTTGGACCAGCCTGAGGAGGGTGAAAAAGTTAGTGTATGTGCAAATTGGCCTGAATGAACTTTCTTCTGATCAAACAGACAACAAAAAGGAAATAATTTTTTTTCCATGACATAGTTGAAACATGGAGTCAAATTTGAAGCTTACAGTTTGTTATGGTGTTAACAATAGACCACTGATTGCTCTCTTGGAAAGTGCAAATTACTGCAGTATAAGTAAGCTGAATAGTCATCTGTGGCTATTCAAATAGGTCTGTTGAAGTTAAAAAAGGAGTCCTTGTAGAGCTTCACTCTTGAACAATTGTCAAAGCCAGAAGAATTTCATAATAATCTCCTGTCATCACAAGAAACATTTGCTTACAATCACACTTGTTTACATTTTTATCGATGTACTTAGTTACGGTAGGTCTTGCTCAGTCCCTCCTTCAAGGCTACTACAGCATAACTGAACAGCGACTTAAAGTATCAGTTGTCACTACACCAACTTTTAATACCGTTGAATGGTTGGGTCTCCTGGAACGTTAAAGCCCCTGGATTCTGCTCTATTATCATATCTTATCCATGTGATTTCTATTTTTGGGGTTCATGCAGAGACCACTGAACTGAACCGCTTGGTTGACTTACTTCATTCTTATGAGAATAATGGTTGGGTTCAGTTTGGGTTTTTGACAACTAGAATAGTTGGGGTAGGTTGATACCTTCATACTTTTAACCAAACTAGGCAAACAACTGAACTGCACCTCCTAACTAAACCATTGCACCGAGTACAACAGAATCACTCCTTGTAATATTTTCATCCAATCCAATTAAACCCCCATCACCCATATGAATTTTTGCCCTCCACTCCGGCTCTTCAACGCCATATTTTCATCCAATCCAATTAAACTCATATCATTTTCAATCACCCTTATCCAAACTTACTTGAGCCTTCTCCTACCCCTCGCCATTTTATCACTTCTCCACTCTTCAGGCCTCCCAATCGGTGCGTCACTTGGTCTTCGTCTCACATGACCAAACTACCTTAGACGATTCTTCCTCATTTTATCTTCAATGTGCGCCACTCCTACTTTTTCCCTGATCACTTCATTCCTTAATTGATCATTTCTTGTATGCCCACACATTCATCATAGCATACGCATCTCCGCCACATTAATCTTGTGAACGGACACTGTTTCACTGCCCTACAACACATAGCAGCACCGGCCTAATTGTTGTGCATTAGAATTTTTCCTTTAATCTATTGGGCATGCCCGGATCGCATAAAAACTTTGTGGCACTATTCCACTTCAACCAACCGACTTTAATCCTATGAGTCACATCTCTCTCTAATTTTCCGTCCTTTTGGATAATAGATCCAAGATAGCGAAAAAAGTCGGAAGCTTGGACAATCTTCCCATCGAATGTGATCACCCCTGCTTCCAACTCTGCTAAACTTACACTCCAAATATTCAGTCTTGCTTCGGCTCGGTCTAAAACCTCGAGATTTCAAAGTTTGTCTCAATAATTCCAACTTACTTTCAACACCCTCTTTAGTCTCATCAATCAGCACAATATCATCTGCGAACAACATACACCATGGTATATCATCTTGGATTAGCTAGTATTTTTCACCCTACCCTGAAAGTTTCCGGCTTAAAAATGTGGACTGTTTGATAAAACTGTGGGTGTAGTTGCACTGCTCTTTGTTTGATGATGCAACTTTGGCTGATTTACTTGTGCTTATGCAATTCAAGTTTCAAAAATAGTTGAAGGACTGATAGGTTAACACACTAGTACCTGGAACCTCTGATGTATGTAGAGCTAATATATGCTACATTTATCTTTGCACATGTTTGCGTTTCTTGACTAGCTGTATTGGTGAACTTGACTAGTGGATATTTTCTTAGAATTTTATTCCATTTTCCACTTTATGATGTGAATTTAGTGGGTAGGTGAAGGACATTGGCCTCTAAGTTATGTAGATTATATAAAAGTTTTGGGTGTGATTCTTTGATAAATGCCTCGAGATAGTAAATGCTCATTGGAAATTTTGGAAGCACCTGTTGGTTGTAAAGAACTAGAATCTGTAGGTTAGTGATCAATGTCCATGATACTTTTAGTCAGCATATGACTTTGGTAATTCTGGTTTCAAAATTTTCTGCTTTGGATTATGCTAAATCATTACATATGTGGTCCTTTAGATCTCTATGTGATTCCCATAGAAACTTGAACCTCAGAATTTTGGATACTTGACTCTAGGTTGTGAATAGAGATAATTTCACCAGACCCCCACAGAGCTTTCTGTTTATAGCATTCTCCACCTATGATGCTCGGACTCTTTGGTTTACCTTACCGGACCCTTGTCAACAACACTAAAATAGGAGTGTCCGACACGGGTACGGCGGGGTAAACCAAAGAGTCCGAGCATCAGAGTTCTCCACATCACCCATCCTCAAAACTTGTTATGGAAGTTTGCTGAATTCTCATAAGAGCTTGATATGGACTTGGTTCGCGTTTAACACAAGATATACATTTTGCCTTTTGGCATCTTTAGATCACTTCAGGTTTCAAAGAAACCTGCTATGAAGTCATTTTCTAAAGCCTGTGGATATTTGGATGCACATCTCTCTGATGGGGGTTGATATAGGATTTGATGCAAAGCTTATCTGTATAAAAGAATTTGGGAAGGATTAGCTTTTGAAAAGGTTTAGTTGGATAGTTTGGAGCTACTTCTCCATAATTCAGATAGATATATTCTTGGGGAGTTGGGGTTTAATTCCTGGGCCAACACATTAGAGGTAATTCTCAAATGCAGGCCGAGCATGAGTGGTGCGCGCCTCTCTTCGGCCAACTTGGGGAGGGTGAAAAAGTTAGTGTGTGCAAATTGGCCTGAATGAACAGTCTTATGATCAAACGGACAACAAAAAAGAAAGAAAGAATTCTTCATGACATAGTTGAAAATCATGGAGTCAAATTTGAAGCTTACTGTTTGTTATGATCTTAACAATAGACCACTGATTGCTCTCTTGGAAAGTACAAATTACTGCAGTATAAGTCAGCTGAATAGTTATCTGTCTGTTCAAGTAGGTCTGTGGAAGTTAAAAAAGGAGTCCTTGTAGAGCTTCATTCTTGAACAATTGTGAAAGCCCAAAGAATTTCATAATAATCTCCTTTGCTTACAATCACTTGTTTACATTTTTATCGATGTACTTAGTTACGGTGGTCTTGTTCAGTCCCTACTTCATGGCTACTACAGCATAACTGAACAGCGACTAGTATCAGTTATCACTACACCAACTTTTAATATTGTTGAATGGTTGAGTCTCCTGGAACTTTAAAGCCCCCGGATTCTGCTCCATTATCATATCTTTTCCGTGTGATATATATTTTTGGGGTTCACGCAGAAACCACTGAACGGAACCGGTCGGTTGACTTACTTCATTCTTATGAAAATAATGGCTGGCTTCAGTTTGGGTTTTTGACAACTAGAACAGTTGGGGTAGGTTGATACCTTCACTTTTAACCAAACTAGGCAAACAACTGAACTGCACCACCTAACTAAACCATTGCACTGAGTACAACAGAATCACTCTTTGTATTTGGTACTATGATTTTTTTATTTATATTAGTATTTTGATCGTTTGGTATACTTGAAATCCATGTCTTCTGAACCAACCGAATTGATCAATAGCGGTTTGGTTTTGTTTGGCCTGAGTTCACACTTCAAATGACTTCAAATGGTTCAGTCTCATTTGGTCCTTGCTATATGCTAGCTGAATAGACACAGGTTGGTCTTTAGTTTGCCTGTAAACCAAACCAGACCAGACCAGACCAAAATGGAACTATGTACACTGTGCAATGAGTAATTGTTTTTAGTGTTTACTCGGTTTCCACATTTACAATGACATCTCACACTTTATTGCGTCACTTGCATTTTAAAATCTTTTCCTGAATGTTGCAGACTGTACCAGTTAATCCCAAACCGTTCTTGAACAACTTGACTGGAAAACCTGTCATTGTGAAACTCAAGTGGGGAATGGAGTACAAAGGTATTTGTTTCAGAACGAACTTTCTATCTTCACTTTAATCTGTCATGGTACAGTCTACTATGTCGTTGTAATTTACTTTGGGGAGAACTTGCTTAATGATGTTAGTAACATCTCTAGTGCATGGGGTTTACTTTCAGGTTATCTTGTCTCAGTGGATTCCTACATGAACTTGCAGGTAATTGCATAATATTTCTTCTGACTTCTCATCCATGCTGAATGTTGTCTTTGCATACATCTGTAACTTTTGAATTATAGCTCGTTATTCTTACTAAATGACCTCAAGTCAGTTATGTTTGGTTTATTTCTTTTTTATGTGGATTTATTTGAGTACTAAAAGTATTTCGGCTGACATCTTACCTCAATTTTCTGAACTTGTTCAGCTGGCCAATTCTGAAGAATATATTGATGGACAGTTCACCGGAAATCTTGGAGAAATATTGATAAGGTAACTTGTGATTGTGAACTTCATCTTTCTAACTGTCTTCCTTCAAGAATGGTTTCCCTCCTAACCACTCGCAAGATCCATGCATCAAGGTTAAAAGTTGCAAAGCGTTCAAGAGTTATGTTTCCTACTCCCTCCGCCCCATAATAAATGTCGCAATTGACTTGTCAACCTTTTTAAGAAAGGTGGTTTACTAATTTGTGCACTATTTGTACCATGTTAAAATTGCACCAAGTCGCTTTCCTTATGTGGAAACACGACATTTATTCTGGGACAAACCAAAATGTGAAATGCGACATTTATTCCGGGACAGGGAGTATTTATTTGAATATGTGATAGGTATTAGGGACTATCATAAAACCATCCGAAACCAAGACAAGGAACAAAAACTTATCCCCGTCTCTTACCAATTTTACTTGTTCAATTTCCTTGGTTAACTCTGCTTCCATTACTGTTCAACTAACCTTTTGCATTTACGTGTTTTTAAAATACATATGCAGATGCAACAATGTTCTGTATCTTCGTGGAGTACCTGAGGATGAAGAAATAGAGGAAGCAGACCGAGACTGAGGGATGGAGAATGTTGGCTGGAGTTGAAGTTACGTCTATTTGTACTATTTATGACACTTGATTCAAGAATTCCTTCTGTTTTTTCCCTTGTTACTTAAATGGAAATAGAGGGGTCTTGCTTACACTCTCAGGTTAACTCTAGTTGAATATTAGAGATGAAATGCTATTGCTCCAATATCGTTGTTCAAGGCAAAATCTGTAATTCTGATTCATCTGGATGTTTTATTTGGAAATTTAGATGTTCTGATATTGCTATGCTTTAGTTTTATCAAAAGTCCTCTCTTTTTTTGGGGACAAATGGCTTGTGCTCAATGATAAAGAGAAGATCTTAATAGATAGAGATTTATGCATTTGTGGGATCCGGTACCTTTGTTTTCTGGACGCATGTCCGACCGAGTTTGGGGAGGTGCGTGGGCGAGATTGATTTTTGGCATCCAGATAGTTGGCAAGCCCATCTCGTTATCTATAGTTCCATCTATCATACTCCTTCTCTACTGAGTAGAGATCAAAAAAGTGGACACAAAAATTAAGGAAAAGTAGAAGAGAAAATTAGTGGAATAAGGTGTTTGTTAGTATGAAAAATAAAATTGAAAAGAGAATGAGGGAAAGTAATAGTAAGTTGATTGTTGTTGTGAGAATAAAAGCAAAATAAGAAAGAGAATGAGTAGGTGGAATAGTTTAAAAATATTATGAGTATGAAAAATAAAGTAGGAGAGAGAAAGTGAGTATAAAGTTTTTGTTGTGAAATAACAAGTGGATTCTATTATTTATTTTAAATAATAAAGCAACTAACTAAAAGCCTTGATATATACTCCCTCCGTTTCGATAAATGCTTCACCATTTTGGCCCGGCACACAAATTAAGTGTGGAGAAAATGTTGTGAGTGTAATAGTAAAATAAGAGAGAGAATGAGTGGAGAAATTAGTAAATTTGAAAAATGTTGCGAGTGTAATAGTAAAATAGGAGAGAGAATGAGTGAGTGAAATAGTAAAAATTCTTTGTCATTTTAGAAAAGATGAAAATTTTAACGGGATGCCCTTTTAGAAAATTAGTGAAACTTTTATTGGGACATATTGGGACGGAGGGAGTATGAGATAAATTAAAAAGGAAAATAAAAAATTTAAAATTGGAAAGGTCAAAACGAAAATAAGAATCTTAATTAAATTAGGAGGAAGGTAATTTTTTTTATCTCTACTCCCTCCGCCCCGTCTGAAAAGGCACAAATTTCTATTTTGGGTGTTCCATTTAAAAAGGCACTTTCCCAAAAAGGAAAGTTTTTATTACTATTCCACCCACTCATTTTCTCTCCTACTTTACTTTTACACTCACAACATTCTCTCTCCTAACTATTCCTCCCACTCATTCTCTCTCCTATTTAATTTTTTATACTCACAATATTTAAACTTTTTCTCTTTTCTACATCATTTTTTTTAATTTGCGTGCAAGATTGATTTTGTTCCTCTTTGAACGGGACGGATGGAGTATATGATTTAAAAAGTCCAACAGAAACCATGTGATGTGACCGTGATTGATAGGGCTCGCAATTCAATAATGTATCACAAAATAAAATAAGTAAGTCTACATTAAAAAACGGTCACTGTCCCATAAAGTTAATTATTACTATAATTCAAAACTATTATTGGACTTGTTCAGCTGGAATCAAGAGGCCATGATTTTCTCTACTCTTTTCCTTTTTTTTTTTTTTTTTTTTTTTTTTTTTTTAACTTCATTATTCCTCTTGCAAAAAAAAAAAAAAAAATATTATTTCTTTTTTCCATTTCTCTCTGAGTAGGAAGTTTTGACCTTCTTCTCTGTTCATTTTTGATCTTTTTATATTAATTTGTTTTCATTTTTGATCTTTTTTTTTTTATTAAATTTGTTTTCTTTATGCTGCTTCAGTTTAACTCGGTCAAGTCTCTTGTTACACGTGAGAGACCTTTTATCTTTTATCGTAGGGAGAATGTCATATAAATTCTAAAAAAAATCATAATACCCCACAAATTTTGTTTTATATCGTATTATCATATTTTATTATTCTGTAATAATACTGTATACAAAATAATACATAATACTGAAAATTCATATAATACAACATTGATGATAACAAGTGACGCCGACGACTAACTCAAAAGGAGACTTTGATTCTGGCTCAGAATGGGATAGAGTCCCCCGATAAAGGGCAATGTCGCTCGGAAAGTTGTACCCAACCATTAACCGGATTCCAGCGATTGTTGACTCTTTAGTTGACCGTTGATCGTTGAAAATATTGTATCATAATTTTTAAATATTGCATATATAATGGATACAGTATAATATAATACTGAATAATAACTTATGAGATTAAGTTAATGAGAAATTTAAGGGGAAATGATTTATCTCAAATAAGGAACTTATGGGTTTACCCACTCGTCTTTAGTTTTTTACCAACCTCATGGTCATAATAAATGTTGCACATTTTAATCTTATTTTTCAGACATACTCCCTTCGTCCCATCTCACTTGACACTTATTTTCATTTTGGGCCGTCCCACCTCACTTGACACTTTTCAAAATAGCGTACTTTTTTATAATTTTATATTCACTCTACCCCACCACTCATTCTCTCTCTTCATTTTTCACCACTCAATTTATTCAATCAATACTACTATTTACCCCACTCATTCTTTCTCTTCATTTTCTACCACACATTTTTTTTTATTTTATTCTTTTTCCTTAGTTGCCGTGCCCACCTCAAGGGTGTCAAGTGAGGTGGGACGGAGGGAGTATATTCTTAAAAAAAGAGAAATAGCTATAATAATATAATATAATAATTTTATAAATAAATAAAATAAAGTAGTAAAATAATAATAAAAATAATCACATATTTGATGTGGTTGTAGTTGAGTGGCTCCTACAAGTCCAGATACTTTTACCTTTTTCAAAAAATAATACTCCCTCCGTTACGCTTGAAAGGGCAATTTTGCCTCCTAGCACGAAAATTAAAAAATGAATAAGGAAAGTGATGTAAGAAAGAGAAAAAAGTTAAATGTTGTGAGTATGAAAAATTAAATAGGAGAGAGAATGAGTGGGAGGAAAAGTTATGAGAGAGAATATTGTGAGTGTAAAAGTAAAGTAGGAGAGAGAATGAGTAGGGTAGGAAGAGTATAAAAATAATAAAAAGTTTCCTTTTTGAAATTGTGTCCTTTTAAATGGGACGCCCAAAAAGAAAATTTGTGCCCTTTCAAGCGGGTCGGAGGGAGTATAATGATTTGTGGTGTTCTTTTTAATGCTTTTTCTTGTTCTTTTCCTCTTAATTGTTGTTTAATCATAAAAATTAAAATAAAATAAAGTGACAAAACATATTTTAAATTCGAAAGGGACATTTGCTTTCCATTTATATTCAAATTCAAATTCAAATTCGGTGGTAGTTGGGTGACTCCACTTTACCTACTAGAGGATCTTTCTAGTTTATTCTAATAAATCAAAAGTCTCCCAAATCCTTTTTCTTTTCAACCTTATTATCTTATTTCGCATTTGTGCTATTCATTCGACAATGGAAGGAAAATAAGGTAATTAAGCTCCACCACCATTTCACTAACCCCATTGTACAAGGCACTAATAACGTACAACCCTTCCCTTCTTTAACTTGGAATACGTACAAGCAACTTAAACTCAAACCATTCCACACCATACCTTTTTTAAGCACTTTCGCACCTATATCTGAATTTTCATTAAAATAGATCAAAGTTTAATTGAGTTGACCATTAAAAAAAAAAAAAAAATTAAATGGAACAAACTTTGCAGGATACCTCGTAGTAGGGAGTATCACAACAATATCAAGAAAATGGCGTTAGAAGCAAGATCGAAGGTCTGATATTTTAAACATTGACAACTCAAATGTAATAGTTTTTGGGTCCCATAATATTGTATGTTTAAAACTTCCCTCCAGCAAGTCACATTACACATACTAGTAAAAGAATTCAAGAAGGATACACTTCCAACTTCACAAAACCAGCTCATTTTACATGAAAAACACAAGTTCAATAATCTATCCCTATAAACATTATTACTACTACTAAATATTGTGTTCATATATATAAATTACACGAACCAAAAAAATGGTTTGGACGGAAATGTGAAAAAAAGAATCAATGGGCGAGAGCCATTCAATCGCGACACACGCACGCCTTCCTACGGTCGCCTTCTTACGGTGCTTCTTTCATTTCCAATAATTAGGCATCAGCAAGTATATGGTTCAAGGATTATTTGTTTGTTTCCCCTTCTACCTTGGTACCAGAAATATAATTTACCATACATCACGAAGATATCTGCCATTCATTTGTAGATTTTTCACCATGCTCTCTGCCTTTGAACTATCTAGTGATCCCTGAAACGAGAAATAGTTCGTGTTGTTAGAGGCTGGCTTACTTAGGCATGGACTAGGGAGGGGCAAATAAGGACATTCACAACGGGCGTGGCATCCATAAAGACACGTGCATGTCTGTGTGGGTGTGTCAGAAAGAAAAAGAGAATTTGATAACATTTATTCTAGACTTTTCAATCTCAAAGCAGAGCCCCATGAAACCTCAGAGTTAATCTTAGTGGAAAACTGAAACGGAGTAGGGCACACCTAATGAAAGCAACTCTCCCTGCGAGAGTTTTTTTTTTTCTGAACCATATATTATTTTGAAGGGTAGTTGGATCTAATATTCAACAACCTAATTTAACTCATGATTGGTTGGTCCAAAATGAATACACGTAGTGTCCAACTGTCAGGGAAATAAACCAAAGGTTTCATGAAAATGAACAAACCTGCTCTATCAAAATGGTGTGGAGAGTTCGGTGAACATCCTTGGCCATGCCTTTGGCATCACCACAGACATAAATATATGCTCCCTCAGAAATCAAGTTCCAGATCTCGGAAGCCTGTAGACAAGTAAAAGTGTTGCTCACCATTAATTACCAAATAAAACTGCCTAAATTTATGCTAAAACTTGATTTTCAATGTTTCTTGATCAGTTTAAAATTTTGCATACCCTCTCGGTCATCTTATGTTGAACATACTCCTTAGTTGGGCCCTCACGTGAGAAGGCAACAACCAATTCAGAAAGCGCACCAGTTTCAACAAAGTTGTTAAGTTCATCCTCGTAAATGAAATCCTACACGTACAAATAATTAAGGGATTAAAATTTGAAACACGTACACAAAAGAAATTTTGTTATTGATTCACATAAATGCTTACCACTTTACGATTTCTACATCCAAAGAATAAGATGGCGGATCCTAGTTCAGTTCCAGCTTCCTTTTGGGCTAATCTTTCCTGAAATGGAATTTTTACGGTATGGTTCAAGTCTGACACAAGAATAGCCACAACATATTCAATGTGACGAAACAGCTGATCTGTGCTTATACCTGCAAAAACCCTCTAAAAGGAGCCAATCCGGTGCCAGGGCCAATCATGATGATAGGAACTTTAGGATCAGCAGGAAGCCTGAAGTTGGATTGCCTCACAAATATGGGAGCCCAGCTGCAATCATTGCTTTCCTCCAAAGGAACGGCATTCTGTAACAGAATCAGATATTTTAAACAACGCACAAGTGGAATTTATAGATTCTTACGAAGGCAAGCCAAGTCTAGAAGATCCACAAAACAAAAATTATTTAGAATTGCAAAATATACAAGGAGTGACGGCATATATTTTTATGAGGACTCATTTTGGGTAGGCCAATTTAGATACCTTCATCCATGTCGAACACACTCCTTTATGAATTCGGCCTGCAGGTGTTTTCTCGTGAACTAGAGCACAAGTGACATGAATTCTAGACGGTGCCATCCTGCGGAAATATAAGTCGGAGATAATTAATACATGAAACCAAATATGTTACTGTATAATGTAACAGCAATATACTCCACCCCAAACTCATAAAAGAGATATAATGCAAGTGGCTCACGATGGGATCTACTTACTTGGGGGAGGAAGAAATAGAATAGAATCTTGGCTGCAAACGTGGCGCGACTGCAGCAAAGAAAACTCCAAGTGGTGGCCTGGCCGATGGGAATTCTTGCATGATCTCAAGGAGGCTTCTTTGGCTAGCAACAACCCACTGAGCATATTCATCCTGAAAACAACAAGATAAATAGCCATATGAAGCACAATATATTGACGAGTTTAACGTTGAATTCACATGAAGATATCCATACCTTTCCGGCAGGAGATGCAAGATGTTTGAGTCGATCAGCTTCACTTGGATCAGAAGCATAAGTAGCAAGTGCGAGTAAAGAAGACTGGCACCAAATGCAATTGCAGGTTTAGAGAGCCTAATGGAAATTTAAGGAAGTGGATATGACAAATGACAATAGAGGTAAGAGGATGGAGATACCTTTTTGGGAGAATTCAGAAGATCTGCATAGCGGGCCAGTGCTGTTCTTAAAGTGCAGGGTGGGAAAGGAGGTGGTAAGGAGCTTCCACCAAAGGATGTTCCATCCTCTTTATCAGTGTGAACCGAGAAAAAAGTATCTGGTGCTAAACTGAATAATTTTTCAGCCTCATCCACAACTTCACTAAGATTCTCACAAAAGACGCCGACATGGTCCCCAGTTTCATATCTGAGATGGAAGTTATAACACATTTGAGCAAGATTCAGATTATGCCACAAAAAAGTAAAACAAAAAACAAAAAAAATCCCACGCCAAACGGGAAGATCGACTGTTGACAAGAGCAAACCACCATAACAGTGCATTAAAAAATAAATAGAAAATAAACTTACGCTAGTCCAGTGTGTGAAATGTCGAATTCCAGATGAATGCAAGAACGATCAGATGCTGGCGAATGAAGCTCACGTCTGATAGCCACATTAGATCTTCATGCACAAAGGACACGAGTTAGGTTGTAAAGAAACAAAATAAAAATAAAAAAATCAACGTGCCAGAAACATGATATCCAGCCACATAACATTTTTGGATACCTGCATGGGTGTTGAGCATCATAAACAGTATGCCCATTTGTCTGAGTGAAGCTTTGATCCTGTACAGATTTGTCAGTTTGATCATGAAATTCAACACGGTATTCCAAAACTGCAGCTGTGTAAGGAGTGACAGCAGCTGTATCGTCCTCGTCGCGAAGCAATTGATCCAACTCAGGCCACACCAACTCCTTCCTGGGATACCAAAAAGATAGATGAATATATTAAGCTTATGTTAACATCTGTATAATATCTAAAAACAGACGCTACCACCACTTTCAAGATAAAACAAAATTATGCTTCTATTACCATGCAGTGAAGTCATCTTCTATGCATTGATCATCATCTCCAAGACCAACTGGAACAAGGCGCTTTGCACCTGCAAGTCGTGTTTGATCAAGTTAAGCTTAAAAGAACATTGCAAAGATCAAGTATTGTTAGGAAAATTGTTAAATGCCATTTATTACTCATTCTACTTAAGCGAACTAGAGTCCGTAGAAATCAATATTTATCCCCATTTTATCAATTTCCACATCAATAATAATATTTTTTAGAAAAAAAGGAAGAAGAGGAAGAGAGAGAGAGAGAGAGAAGAGTAAGAAATTTTCCCAACAAGGAAGTACATGAAGCATAACTTCCACCAAGCAGCATTTTTTGGAAGAAAAATGGACATACTCTTATGTTCTAAGACCATTATCCCAAGTTGCAACTTGATATAGCTAGATGAAGTAAAATAGGACTAAATATTGGTATATACCACCATTCTTGACGTTTGAAGGAAGATACTTGTAGAAGGGGAATAGATATAACAATGCAGCTCGTGTGAGCGGAATTTTCAAGAAAATAGGATTTACAAATACAAGAGGATGACTACACTAGACCTTGACAGAATGTAGATAGGTACAATTATGTTACATTTTATTTTCACCTGTCTCCTTTTTTAACTTACTTTTCTTCTCACATCTTTTCTTTCACGATGACATGAGGATTCATGTTAGCTGACCCCAAATATTTTTTGGGACTAAGGCTTTGTTGTTGATGATATTATTGTTGTTGTTGTTGTTGTTGTTGTTTGGGAGTTTGGATTATAGAAGACTAGTTTATCTAACAATAATGTCTGAAGTTATGCATGCAAACTCTAGAATCCACAGATGTAGCCAATTTTACCAAACAAATAACTAACAGTAGCTCAACCTTTTCAAATTACACAAGGAAGATTCTTGCAAGCTATCAGCAATTGGTACTTCAGCAATGCATTGCTGATTAATAATAACGCTCCTATGTCTTCCTCAAAAGAAGTACATTTAGAAGAGAAAAAAAAAAGACAGGAAAAGAGCATACCCTGCTCAACAAAGCCATCGTCCACCACCTTTGCAATCTATTCATCCAAAAAACATAACAAAATTGAAACTTCAGCTAAATATAAAAAGCACCGACAAATGCAAAATGGAAACGTACAGAATCACCAAACGAAAACATAATATCAATTATAAACCTTGTTGAAATGCTCATACTGCCTATTTCCAAGGCCAAATACACCGTAATGAAGATTCTGAAGCCACTCTCCTCTCTCATTTCCCTATAAATTACATTAATCAAATGTCAACACACGACAATGGTTGAAATAGAAGTCCATTGTACCATAAATTTACTTGGTGCACAAAACATACCTCTGTAAACCATTTGTAAAATCTAGCAGCATTATCGGTTGGCTCACCATCACCATATCTAAACCATCAACAACCACATCAAAGTAAATCAATAGGTATCTAACAATCTTATTTCTACCAGCACTTAAAGGTAAGAGTTAATAAAACTCACGTGGCTAAAAATAAAAAAGCCAAAGATTCTTTCTTCAATTTCTCCTCATACTCATCATCATCGGCAGCATAATCATCCTTTTACATTACACCATAATTGATTAGAAATCACACTCAAGACGCACCAATTTCAAGACATAAACATGTAAATCTATGATAAAATTACATTAATCACTGCAGGCTCAACTTTTGTTTATGATAGAGAAAGCGAAATTGCAAATTGAGTACCAATTGCAGAAAAGGCTGTAGTTTTCTAGACATAACCAATCCTGCTCTCTTTTTTAAACAAAGTGAAATAAAAATAGTTTAAATTCTCACCAAATCGACCACTTTGAAAACTGCCTTTTCATATCGAGCTTTTGCTTCCTCCATGAGTGCCTATATAACAACAACCAATAATTCATCTCAATCAACCAATCAAGCAATCAATCTGAAGGCGGCAAAAAATTAACTAGTTCACAAACCTTAGCAAAACCTTCAGCGGTACCGGTTTGAGTTCCAAAAAAGATGGTGACTTTCTTCTTCCCGTCGTCAACCTCAGGCTCTTTAAATTTCGGCACCTCGATTTTCGGCAAATCAATAGCTTTGACCGACTTCTGCGAAGACGATCTTCGCCACACCAAAACTACGACGCATCCAATTAAAACCGCCACCGACGTAGTCAATATCATCAATAACTCTCTGTTCTCCAGCAGAATCGCGAGAGTAGGCGGCAAAGTCGATTCACCTGATTCCGATACGTTTGACTGATCAAAAACTCGTCCTTTCAGGATAGCTGTAACCAGATCGAATGGAGAAACCTTAATAGAATCTGATTCCATGTCGCCGGCGATGATATAATCAAGACTTGATTTCTGTGTGATACTGTTCGGCCGGCGAGATATGTGCCTAGTAGAAGAATTGGGAGTTAGAGAGAGAGAGAAAAAAAATGAAAGCTGTCTTTCTTCTTACTTTCTCTCTCTTCCGAAGGTTGGTGAATTTGGTGGTGATTGGAGAGACTTTAGAGAGGGAGGAGAGAGAGGGGGATTTATGGAGAGTTGGAGAGAGAAAGACGACGCCTACCGAACCAGACTAGTCAAATACACCTAACTTTCTTAACCATGGTTACTTGTAAAGATTTTCTTTTTTCATTTTTTTTCTTTTCATTTGTCAATTTGGTTATGTCTTGTACGTGATATTTTTTTAATTAAAAGTGAGGACAAAATGAAAAAGAGACAACTTACTGAAGATAAAATGAAAAAAAAAGTTTGACACTATTCATACAACTATTCATCCCACTTTCCTCCTTTATACTATAAATTTAGTTACTAACATACCTTTTTATTTCAAATTTAATTTGAAAAAGTGATTTATTTTTACCATTAAGGTACCCTCAATTGAGATAAAGGATACTCATTTCATCTTAAAATAAAAATACACTGTTAAATCTACCTCTACGTTTAACTATTAAACTACTATGTTACGTGTCATTTCACCAATCTTTGAACTTACATTATCTTCATCGATATATTTAGTTTTCCTTCTCGTCCGGTATCAATAATACACTTTTTTGGACCGTCAAAAAATTGCAATCAGATTTACATACTCTGGACATGAAAGTAACCACTTCAATAATGACGGCTTTCATCCTATGTGCGTAGGAGCACAAACCAAACATCTAGCATTCTTTTACGTTCGATGCCGATTCATAACTCAATCCCAAGTTTAGAAATTGGATTAGGATATATTTAAATACAAAATGTTAATGAATTAATTACATTCCTAACTTTTGAAATTTGATTGAATTCCAGTATTCACCATTTTATTTTCTATTTTACATATAATTATTATTATTACAAAGAAAGTGGAGATTGAAATTAGGATATAAAGTATGAATGGACAGATCAAACAATGATAGAACTGATGATTAATTTTCATCTGCAAATTCGGTCTTCAAATTTTAAAATCAATGTTTGTAAAAAGTTTGATGGGTTAACTTGTCATTTTTGTTGATAAAATAAATCTACAAGTTTTTTTTTTTTTTGGTGAAAGTAAATCTACAAGTTTGTGCTGCATTTTGTTTTCACCATTTTGTAATTTTGATTAGTTCTAGAAAGAAGGAGAAACTAATAGAGTTATTAAATAATTCATCCGTCTCATAATAATATGCAAAAATACCTCTTTTGATCATTCCAAAATAATCAGCAAAGTCACAAAAATATTGAATCCACTTATCATACTCACAACAATAACACACTTATTTCACTTTCTCTCTCCTATCCAACTATTTACACTCACAACACATCACATTTTACACTTCTCTCTTTAATTATTATTTCAAGTAAATTTGAGTATATTTTTAAAGTACGAAAGAATCTCCGTCAATAAAACATTCACCAATTAAAAGGGCGTCGTTAGAAAGCTTCACCTTTCCTTTTTGGACATAAAATATTATTATTTCCTCCACTCATTCTCTCTCCTACATTATTTTAATACTCACAACACCATTATAATTTATTATTCCCTCCACTAATTCTCTCGTATTTTCAAATTACACTCATGCGTTTTTTTTCAAATTACCATAATTTAGATGCAGGAAAATGGTGAAGCAATTAGTGGGACGGAGGGAGTATACTCCTTCCATCTCATTATTAAAAGTACAAAAGCCTCATTCTGATTTTTCATTACAAAAAGGCACAAGCTCAAAAAAATGAAAGTTTATAATTCTTGTTTATTTACAAGATTCATTTGTCATACTCATATGTCATCATTTACCACTTATTATTTTTTACCTCATTTGTCTCTCATAGCTTAATTTTCACACTTATAACACTTAATTAATTATATTATTATTTTAATTTTTATGCAAAATTTATTTTATATTTTTTTATTGAGACGGAGAAAGTATTAAATGTCCGTATCTTTACAATCTCTAAAATGCCCTTTTTCCAAAGAATAAGAGGAGGAGAAATGCCCCCGTGTGTCTCGTCACTCGTCAGCGATGACAACAAGGCCCTAATTTATTCTCACCTTCGACCTTTGGTTGCCATCTCTTAGTGTTGGTAGCTGACCACTAACTTCTTGCCACGTCAAATACAATCCAGCCATTACTTTTTTAATTAAATACATAGGAAATAAATAAATAAACAAATTTAAAGCCAAATGCTAGCATATTCATTTACCAAAATTTACATAGTTGTACTATTTTGACCATCTCCCCTCTTAAACTGTTAGATCTAATATATTTCCTCAATTCCAAGAAAAATAATCGCTTTCAATTGATGAGCAATTTAATTAAAAATCTGCTCAACTTTATTGTTTTATTAAAAGTTACTCCCTTCGTTCTCCGTAATTGTGAACCTACTTTTTTACACAAAAATTAAGAAAAAATAGAAAAGACAAATAGGTAGAGAAGGTGTTTATGAGTATAAAAAATTAAATAGAAGAGAGAATGAGTGGAAGAAATAATTAGGAGAGAAAATATTATGAGTGTAAAAGTAAAGTAGGAGAGAGAATGAATAAGTAGAATAGTAAAGATTCTTTGCCATTTTGAACAGTTCACACTCACGTGGAACGGACAAAAAAGAAAATAAGTCCACAATTACGTGGAACGGAGGGAGTATTTTTTTTACCCTTTTACATGTTCCACTAAAAATTACAATACATTTTTTTTAAAATAAAAATATTTTAGTGATTTTTTATTTAATACAACTCACATGTTCACAAACAACTATACACTTTATACACTTATTATTTTATCTCACATTCTTTATTATATCTCACTTTTTATAATTACAGCTATTACACTATACTCCCTCAAATTAAACAATCTTGCCTTTCACTTTTGGGCGTTAAAACTTACTTCGCATTTAAAACTTACCTAAAATGGAAAGGAATCTTTACTATTCCCTCCACTCATTCTCTCTCCTGCATTATTTTAATACTCACAACACCATTATAATTTACTATTCTCTCCACTCATTCTCTCTCCTATTTTTATTTTCACACTCACAACACTTTCAATATAATACTCTCTCCTTAAAACCAGTGCAAACAGTGTTTGTGAAGTAAGTTTCGGGACGGAGGGAGTATACAATACTAGTACATGCCCATATCCAAGGTCACGATTTTTTTTTTTTAATTTAAAAACAAAATAGTAAGGGCAAAATGGGAATTTTGCCAAACGAAACTGTTCATAGAACTGTTCATTTGGGTGAGGTGGACAACCCTCTTTTATACTATAGATACTCCCTTCGTCCTGATTAAATGTTTTTAAATTGGCGTGACACGGGAATTAAAAAAAAATGTTGTGTTTATGAAAAGTAAAGTATGAGAGAGAAAGTGAGTATGGAGATTTTGTGGTGAGAATGACAAGTGTATCTATTTTTTTAGTTTAAGTAATAAAGCAACTAAAAATCTCAAATTGAGACAAACTAAAAGGAAAAATAATAACCTTAAACCAGGACGAAGGAAGTACTTTTATTAAATATTTGCATAAAAAGTAAAAAATAAGTATAACTTTTAGTGAGACTAAGGGAGTATTCAGTAAGTTCTTATTTTAAGTGGGTTTAATATTTTTTTCTTAATTATGTATTTAATTGAAAATAATACTTCATTCTAAAACAAATATTTAAAAAGAAAATCAAATTTACTTTTAATCAAAATTAAGAGCAATAATTTGAACCTTTTAATTTGAAAAGAGTAGTTATAACTTATAATGAATCAGATTAAGATTAGTAATGATTAACAGTGAGTAATAGTTTCAAAGGTCAAAATTGCAAAATTGGAAGTCCACAACTTGGTCAATTTGGGCAGAATATAAAACTAAAGTTCCTTTATAGGGAAGTCAAACTAGGAAAAAGCCACAGCTTCTAGGAAGGAAGCCTCTTCCTCTTAACTGCCAACTACCAACCAACGCCATGGCCTCAGCACTTAAACCACTTGCTCAATTTCAGATCTGTCTATTGGATCAGAGTTAAATCAACGGTTCTGAGTAATCTGTGGACCCTACAAAACACTTGCCCAACCAAAATTCAATGCTTCATCTTAAACATCTCTGTGACCAAATCCCATTACTGGCATGGCATAGCACTATAGCAAAAATTTCGCCAAGCAGTTTCAGGTCCGGTCCGTGTAAGCGTGAGCTTTTTAGGGGACAAATGTTTCCTTAATTTTGAATTAATATCAAAAAGATAAGTTAATTTTGGAATTTTCATGAAAAAATTTATAGTGTTCTATTGTAAAAAGAAATTTAGTTTAGGAAATAAGTTGTTTCTTATTTCGAATCAAAGAGGTATTTTTGGTAAGTTGATTTTATACTTTCATGGAAAGTTTCATAAGTATCCTACTTTGAAAAGGACTTTGTAAATAGAGTAAATATCTTTTATTTATGTACATAGTTTTATATTAGGACTAACCTACTAACAATATTTTTCCATGTGAGCTCGTACTTTATGTTTCCTTGTAGGAATAGGAAAGCTCACATATGAAAAGCATTGGATTCGTGAAGATCTTCTCCAAGGTGCCTATAAATACAAGGAATCAGCACAAGAGAAGACACGGCTTTTAGAGATTTATTTAAGAGACAAATACTTCAGTTCTTCACATTTTCATATTGAGTGTTTAGGTTGTGAGTGAAGGTTGTGACATACATCCGAACTCATATCTAGGTTTTAATCGAGTTCTTTGTTTTACTTCTGACTAGAATATGATCTACTTGGGAAAGGGGTACTGTTCTTGCCATAGAAGGTGATTAGAACTCATTTAGTATTTTCGTCTTTTAGTTTTTCACTTATTCATATTTTTGTAAGCAACAAAAGTTTTTATAGTGAAAAGTTTTTGGGCGTAAGCCTAGTTTGCTGATCTCAAGATCAGTAAGCATATATAACCTCTGTGTTATTGTTCTATTCTATTTTATTTCGCTGCATTATATGTGAATGTGTGGACAATTGTGAGACACATCTGTACTCACATCTATAAATTGTTGAGTGTTTGAAGCTTCCTAGCTACACGAAACTTTCAATTGGTATCAAAGTCAACTCTCGATATACTACTGAGTGTTGATTCAGAAAGTGTAGTCATTATGGAATGCCAAAATCGTCAAAACAGGTCTCTTGTCTTGGATGGCACTAATTATTCTCTTTGGAAGTCTAAGATGCGTAATTACATCAGGAGAAGAAGCCTACTTCTGGTGTTGGTGAGTCTGTTTTTGAGAGAAAGCCTGAAGAAAGGTGGACTCTTGATGAAATACTTGTTGCCAATTATAATTCGAAAGCAATGAGTGCTATTTCCAGCCATATTTCTGGAAATATGTACAAACTCATCACTAATGAAAGTATTGCAAAGAATGCTTGGGATATCTTACAAATGCAATGTAAAGGAATTTCAAGTGTAAAGGCTACTAGGCTTAGGATTTTAATGGATAGGTTTGAAATTCTTAGAATGGAGGAGACTGAAGATATCGTTTCCTATGCTGCTAAGATTCATGAAATCTCCAATAAATGCACTAGCCTAGGAGAGTCAATTTCGAATGCGAGATTAGTCAGCAAAATCTTAAGGACTTTGCCCGAAAGGTTTAACATTAAGGTGGCTGTTATAGAAGAGACTAATAACACCAACACAGTAGAATTAGACAAAATTGTTGGTATTTTAATTATTTTTTAGCTCAATCTTGAAGCTCAACAAAAGAACAAGGAAATAAGTATTGCCCTTAAGAGTTCTGCAGCTATTCCAAAGGAATTAGCTGACCTTTCCTCTGAAATTAATGAATCTAAACTTGAGAAAGATGATGTGATTGTAATAACCAAGAAGTTCAATTCTATTTTGAATAACAAAAGGAGAAACAATTTTCCTAGAAAAACCTCTCAGAATTTAGAGAAACAAGATGATAATTCTGATGAGGGGTCCAAGAAGAAAAGTTTTGATAACAAGAAATCCTCTGAGTCTGTGCAATGTAGAGCATGTCGTGGCTTTGGTCACTTTTCTAATGAGTGTGCTAACACACTTAAGAAAAGGAGAATGAGTTACATTGCTTCTCTGAGTGATAGTGAGGATGAGGAAGAAGTGGCTAACATGCCTGTGATAAACTGCCATTCTGTATTTAATGCCTATTCTGCAGGAATTGAAGAAGGAGTTCCCGAGGAATATTTGGATGTGGTCCCAGATGTGAACACATCCATTGACACATCTGATCTGATTTTCAATTGCTTCACTGTAAAAGGAGATTCTGATAATGAGGATAGGGACATTCCCTATGAGGAACTTTTTGCAACCTACAAAAAGGTGCATACTGATTGGATAAAGGGGATGGACAAAATTGAGATACTTGCTAAGGTAAATAAATCTCTTTCTGATAAATTAGTTGTTTGTGGAGATGAGAAAACCAAACTTTCAAAAGAAATTGAGGTACTTGCTAAGGTAAATAAATCTCTTTCTGATGAATTAGTTGTTTATGAAGATGAGAAAATCAAACTTTCAAAAGAAATTGATGTTCAAAAAGGTATCATTGCCAAACTTGAAGTTCTAGTAACCAAGAAAGAAATTGAATTCGAAAAATTCAAAACTGATTTTGAAAAAGCTGAAAGTACAGTAACCAAGTTAAATACTGGAAAAATGAAACTTGATGAAGTTATTGCTCTTGGTAAAACTGGAAAAACTGGCATTGGTTTTGAGAAAACAAAATTTGTAAAGGAAGGATGTGAGACATCTACTTCAAAAAGTGTGAAAAAATCAATTTTGAGAGAAAAAAACTTTTTGAGTGAGAAAAGGTCAAGGAGAAGGCACTATATCTGTCATTATTGCTTTGCTCCTGGGCACATTAGACCCTTCTGTTATAAATTAAAGGTTGATAAGAAATCTGGTTTTCATCAGTCTCAGATGTGTGAAAAGATGTATACACATCCGGACACACATTCAGGTAAACTGAGACCTCTGCACCACAAAAAAAAGCTGAAAAACAGTTGGTGGTCAAACCAAATGCTACCTGCAATATTGTTTACTCTTTCCTCAAGAGTAGTGTCTGTGGTTCTTGATATTTTGATAGTGGGTGCTCTAGGCACATGACTGGGAACCAAGCTGTTCTAATGGACTATGAATCAATTTGTGGGGAAAAGGTGAATTTTGGAAGTGGTGCTCAAGGCAAAATCATTTGGAAATGTACCCTAGATGTGAAGAGATTCCCAAAACTTCACAATGTGTATCATGTGGAAGGTCTTATGACTAATCTCATTAGTATAAGTCAGTTATGTGATGATGACATATATGTGAAGTTTGATAAGAAGATATGTGAGGTGTTTGATGAGTCTAAGACATGTGTCCTCACTGGTCTAAGATCATCTGACAATTGTTACAAGCTTTGTGATAATTTGTCTTGTTTAAGTTTTTCTGATGTTGTAGTTGATGATACTCTTGATCTTAAACCCAAATCTGTCAAGGATAATGTTTCAGGTTATCAACTGGAGTGGAAATCTGCTGATATAGGTGCTGGAGATACGAAAAGCACTACAAAAGAAAAACAGGCAGATGTGAGTCCAGATGTGCAGAAGGATGTATCTGCAGATGTGAACACAACTGTTCCCACATCTGAACATACATACACACAAAGAAATGAGTCTGAAGTCAGGTCTTCAGATTCAGAGGGAGAAGCTGTTTCTGAAAGAAACCATGTTGGGTCTGTTGATAGATCAGATAACATTTTGTCCAGAATTCAGAAAAATCACCCCACTTCTCAAGTGGTTGGTGAAATGCATGATCAAAGGCAAACCAAAAGGATTGAGAAGGTAAATCACAGTTATTTGGATGCTTTATGGAGTCATACATTCTTATACTTCAAGGTATATTGTTACTGCTTTGTGTCTAACATAGTGGTATACTGTGACTTAGATTGGGCAAACAATTTTGATGATAAAAACATCTGTGTTCGATGTTCCTACCTTGGTAACATCCTTTATTCCTGGCATAGAAGGAGAAAAAGTTATGTCTCCTTGTTCATAGCTGAGGCTAAATATGTTGCCCTTGAAAGTTTTTGCACTATGTTACTTTGGATGAATCAAATGCTGAAAGACTTTGGATTGAATAGCAAAATTTTGACTGCTTTTTGTGATAACAAAAGTGCCTTGGACATATCTAAAAAACCTGTCCAACATTCTAAAACAAAACACATTGATATTAGACATCATTTCATTAGGGATCTTGTAGAACAAAAAACTGTGTATCTGGAATTTGTTGGGACTGAAAATCAATTGGTTGATATATTTACAAAGGCATTAGATTTGGAGAGATTTTCCTCCTTGAGGAAGTCTCTTGGTTTGTGTGATATCTAAGGTTGTGAGCACAAATGTGTCTCACATCCTCTAACACATTTGTATATTAGATTTAAAAAAAATCATGCATTAGCACGAAATATCTCAGTGTGGTCACTTGTGAGTTTTCATCTTTGACATTTTTCTGATCACTTAATTGTGAGCACTTCCTGTTCTTGTTGTCTTTTGATAACTTGATATAATCTTACCAGATATCTCACAGTGGGTGCTTTAAAAAATAATGAGAAACAGCTGCTTCACCCTTAGTATGAAGCCATACCATTTTAATCAAGTGATTCTCATAAGAAATCTTGAAATCAAACTTGACAAGATCATTGGGAAAAGGAGTTATCTTTGGGATTCAAGAAAAGTGAAAGCTACTCACAATGCAAAAATCCACAATAAAAAATGGGTGGATGCATCCTAGAGGCTGTGCAGATTGGATTATTGCTCATTGACTTTTTGTGATCTAAATGTGTCCCCAAATGTGACTCACATCCTTTGCCACATCTGTGAGCTGAGATTTTTTCCTTCACCAGTGTGTTTGCATCATGCTAGGCATACTGCACTTTTTAGGTCATATAGGATGCTTTGTAAATATGCTAGTTAATTTATTTTCATTCTTAATTTATTCTTTGATTTAACATGTTTTTGATTTCCAATATCTCCCATGAAAGAAAAAGGTGTGTATCAATCCTTATTTAAAAATGAAGGGCAATTTTAAAGGGATTCTGTTGAAAAAGATATGATTGAAGTGATTTTTTGTTACCATAAAACGTTGGCAAAATTTTTGATTTATTCTAATCCCTATTTTTTCGTGATTTGGTGTGTGATAATGTCAAAGGGTTATAGCCGTTGGAGGATCTTTGTGAAATTTTGGTTGTGTGAGACCTTTTTTGTAAAAGAATTCCTTAATTCAGTTGGAAAGGGAGAGTTGTATGTCTAATTGTGTGCCTCATCTGTCACATCTCTTTAATCCTTCATTGTGCTTCTTTTCCCTCTGCCCCAATTTTTATCTCACATATACACACCATATATTTCTCTCTCTCTCTCTCTCTCTCTCTCTCTCTCTCTCTCTCTCTCTCTCTCTGTCTAACCAATCTGCAGAATCAATGAATCTGAAGCTGTGGGTGTGGGTTAGGATGTGGCCATATCTTGTCACACATCTGCAATTTCTTTTGATGATCAAATGGAAACCCTAGATGCAGAGATTGCTACAACTGATTGTCTCCCAGACACATGCCAAGAACCTTAAGGTTTTCAAGGTGGATCTCCATAAATGGGTGACTTCACTTTCTAGTCAAAAAGGGGGAGAAGAAGAAAAGGAATGAGAATGATACTGATGTTATCTTTGCTGTTACTGCTGATGTTTCAGTTGGGATGCTTAAACTCAGGGGGAGTTTTACTGTTTGTTCTTACTTGTGAATGAAACATCAACAGGTTTGCTTTTAATATTCGTTTTAGTTATTTGTTAGTTTTAGTTTTGATTTATAATCCCTAAATACATTTGCTGAATGGCTGTTTTAGTTTACATTTGTTGAACTGCAATTTTTAGTACTAACTTGTTCTATGAAGTTTTGTGTGGATGTGTTGACACATCTGCACACACATCCATTCAGGGGGAGTTTTCATGTCTGAAAATATTGGTCATAATATGATCATCATAAATCTTTAGTTTTGACCAGAAAGTCCAAAATAGGGAGAGATTGAATGCGTGTGCTTTTTAGGGAACAAAGTGTTTCCTTAATTTCGAATCAATATCAAAAAGGTAAGTTGATTTTGGGACTTTCATGGAAAGATTTATATTGTCCTATTGTGAAAAGGACTTTAGTTTAGGAAATAAGTTGTTTTCTATTTCGAATCAAAGAGGTATTTTTGGTAAGTTGATTTTATACTTTCATGGAAAGTTTCATAAGTATCCTACTTTGAAAAGGACTTTGTAAATAGAGTAAATATCTTTTATTTAAGTGCATAGTTTTATATTAGGACTAACCTACTAACAATATTTTTCCATGTGAGTGTACTTTATGTTTCCTTGTAGGAATAGGAAAACTCACATAAGGAAAGCATTGGATTCGTGAAGATCTTCTCCAAGGTGCCTATAAAATACAAGGAATCAGCACAAGAGAAGACACGGCTTTTAGAGATTTATTTGAGAGACAAATACTTCAGTTCTTCACGTTTTCATATTGAGTGTTTAGGTTATGAGTGAAGGTTGTGACATACATCCAAACTCATATCTAGGTTTTAATCGAGTTCTTTGTTTTACTTCTGACTAGAATAGAATCTACTTGGGAAAAGGGAACTGTTGGGTATGCATATTTTAACCCTCCTATTTTAGATTAGATTTGATTGATACCATAACCCCTGTCTATTTTAAGGACTTTAGGAACCTATGTAATGAAGATTAGACTTCAATTTTTTTAGCTAAGTCTGTTTTATATAATAGGTTAAAATTAGGCTTGAAGACTGGCACAAGACTCATTGGATTTGAGGATTGCAGTTCAAGAAGTTTCAAACCGCTCTACAGCAACCGCTTGTGCTGAACCGCCTTGTGGAAATCCTTTGTTGAAACTACTCCTATGAACAACTGCAGTGCAACCGCACATGTGAACCGCACCTGTGCAGTTCAATATCTTGACCGCACTTTGCAAACCTCCACTGGTGTAATCAACCGCACTTGTCAAAACCGCATGTACACCAGGACCGCATCCAATGATTGAAGACTTGAAGTGAACCACATTTAACCGTTGGAATCCACGTCAGCAATATCAAAAGTCAACCACCATATCTTTTCACGTGACTACTTTTCAGACAAGATCTGCAAGGATCTTGAAAAGGTGACAGATGTCCTAACCACCTTAATTGCAGCTGAGGTCTGATCGGCTTTACCTGCAACTACAGTTTCTAAGGACAAAAGTGGTTACTGTGGACCAATGGGAAAACATCAAGTACTGTTCTTGCAACAGTTGTGTCTAACGGCTATATCTTGGATGCTTGGATATAAATGCCCCCAATCTTCACCATTTGAAGATCGCTTGAGAAATTGATTTCTTTGTGTTCGCTAGAAAATTTGAAGCTACGCCTAGAAAATTCTAAGTCCTTTGAATCTTCATCTTCATCTTCAAGAAATATTATCCCAGCCCAAAAATTAAGCCTTAACACCATCAAGAATCATTGTGCTCTCCTTCTCATAGATATAAAGAGCCTTGATCTTGTACACACACACACACCTCACTTATTTAATCACATAGATTATTCATTTGAGATACACTGGTTATAGTCTAGGATTTGTTCTTCATAGAAAAGATTTTAGATCTGAGTATTACTCATTGTACTTTGTGATCTCTCATATACTCAATATAAAATCTCTTTTAGAAATCCAAGACTAACCATCTTGGTAGTGGACGTAGATCGTTTATCGATTGAACCACTCCAAATATTGTGTTCTTACTTTACTGCATTTATTATTTCTTGTGCTTATTAATTATCTATCTTTTTCTCTGTTTGATCTTAATTGTAGTTATCCATCATTAAGAATCGTGTTTAGAGTTAACATTGTCAAAACCTCACTTTGTTTGTAAATCGCACTCACTAGAATCGCTCTATCAAAACCGCATTACAAACTGCACCTCAAAACCGCTTTGTACTGTCAAATATTTCGCTGTGCATTTTACATCTCTACTTGCAGTATATTATCAACTGCAAGCGGTTTTGTAAGCTTAGAGGTTTAGTTTTAAAAAGAGGGCGAAAAATTTGTAACAGCTATTCACCCCCCCCTCTAGCTGTTTTTCACCCTTGTTGCCATCTTTGGGATCAACAAGTGGTATCAGAGCTAACACATTTATAAAACCACTGTTTTTCAAGCTTAACAGCTTGTGTGCCGATTCAATATGGCAAACTCAAAGACAATGACAACTGTTAACTATTCACGCATTCCAATTCTGGACGAAGACCACTTTGACATCTAGAAGTGTTGAATGCTTATTTATTTGGAAACTATTGATGAGATGCTGGTGGAGTGCGTAATCAATGGCCCGTTCGTTCCCATGAAGGCCAACACTGATGCAACCACCAATACAGAAACTCCAGAAGTCAAAAAGCCAAAAGACGAGTGGTCGGATGAAGAGAAGAGATTAGCTGCCTTGGACAGCAAGGCTAGGCACATCATTTCTGGAACCCTCCCAGTTTCAACCCTTCAAAAGGTGATGTATCTCAAAACCGCAAAGCAGATGTGGGATGCCATAGAGAGCTACCTCGAAGGTGATGATGAATGCAAGGAGAACAAATTATATGTTGTTGAAAGATCCTACAACAACTTCAACAGAAAATCCAACGAAACCTTGCGTCAGACCTACGATCGCTATGTTGAGGTAGTTAATGCTTGTAGATCTCTTGGAAAGACTTTAACTGATAAGGAAATCAATATGACTTTCCTAGCTGCTTTAGGTTCTAGATGGGTAAATAAAGCAACCTCTCTAGAAGACTCAAAAGTTTTGAATACTTGGTCGTTAAACAACTTGTATGCAAATCTTAGAGTCTATGAGCTTAAATTAAATCACATTGAAGAGATTGAAGAAAAAACTAAATAGCTTTCCATGTTCGTAGTGGAACATGAGGATAAACCATTCACATCCAATCAAACCGCTGATCCTTCCATATCAACCTCATCACTCATCGAGATGGATGGTGATGATTTTGCCATGTTTGTGAAAATATTTCAAAAATTTTAAAATTCTCAAAACCTTTCACAAAAATATTTTCAAAAGGCAAACCTCCAGCAACGTTTTCAAAGGCTGCAGATACAAAGAAAAGAGGTGATCTAGTTTGCTACAACTGTAGGAAACCTGGTCATTTTGCATCTGAGTGTCCACAGCCCAAATATAAATATATGCAAAAGAAAACAACTCCTGGGAAATTCTCTCGTCGCAAGGGTATGGTTGCTGAAGAGGAAGAGAATTCCAAAGAATTAGCAACTTGGATTGAAACAGATTCTGATGATGGAAGTGACGATGAAACCGAAGAGGTTAATCTCTGCTTAGTTGCAGATGCTTCCGATGAATCAGATACTGAGTCAATCGAGTCGCTGGATATGGAAGATGAAGAGGTTTCTACAAAAATTCTAAATTTTAAATTGGATGATAATGTCAAACTTACTTCAAGCATTAAGATAGGAAATTGTTCGTATTCACGTCCTATTTTTCCTCCTACAAATGCTCCACCTTCAAAAGCAATTCCAAAGAAGAAAATTTTGAAAAAGGTGGTGGAAGAGGTTTCTCCCATGGAACATGAAAGAATGTTCAAGGAAGCAAAAATGATGATCCATAACTTCTCTAATGTTAAGAAAGCTTTAAGTTTAGCTCATGATGAAATTTCTCAGTACAAGACGGAGAAAACTGTGATGAGGTCTGAAATTTCAAATCTTAAGGACCAAATCAAAAGTATGACTCCTCTTGCTGATCAAAACCGCATCCTTGAAACTAAGGTTGCTGCATTTCAACTCAGGAATGATGACCTGGTCACTCAAATCAACGATCTCCAAAAGATTATTGATGGGTGGCTCAAGTCAAAATCCACCATGGATCAAATTATAGATACCCAAGTACCCAGTGAAATTAAAGAGGGTCTGGGATTTGGATTTGGTGAAGAAGAGAAGTGTGCATCCTGTTATGAAAAGGATGAGAAAATTTTGAAACTAACTAAAGAAATTTCTAAGGGGAAGCATGCTAATTCTAAGAGTAAAGGACAACAAAATTTTAATTATGTCTACCCAAAGAAACAATATTGGAAGAACTCTCAGATGAAAGGAAAGGATTCTGAGAGTGAAGATTCAGAGAACATGGCTTATGGAGTTGGCCGCATCCCCACTTCAACCGCTTCTGGTGGAATTGGTGGTGCTGGCAACTGCAAGACTGACTGCCCTTCTTCTTCGATCGCTCCTCCTGCCTTCAAAAGCAAGAATAGCGTTCCTAGAAAACCCGCGGTCAAACCAAAGCCAGTTTCCTTTGTCAAGGCTGAAACCGCTGCTCCCAAACCGCTTGCAACTCCTAAGAAAAGTAAGGAGTTAGTAAAACCTCATGATGCTTTTAGTTTTTATAAATGCTCCGTGTGTGATGGTTTAGGTCACAAGGCTGCAGAATGCCTTTTGCGGTTCACACCTAATGTCAGGAAGAGTAAACCTCCTTCTGTCAAACAGGTGTGGGTTGTGAAAGGTTGCTAACTTCAGAACCCAAGGAATAAAGGGGGACCTCGTTCTTAATGTTTATATTTCAGGTCCTCTGCTTAATGGCTGGTCACTCCAAGGATAATGAATGCTATCTTGACAGTAGCTGCTCAAGACATATGACTGGAGATAGATCATTACTTGAAGATGTCATTGAAGCAAGTGGTCCATCTGTAACCTTTGGTGACAACAACAAAGGCAAGACCATTGGGTATGGTGTAATAAGGAGAGGAAACCTAACCATTGAGAAGGTTTCTCTTGTTGAAGGACTCAAGCACAACCTCCTTTCAATTTCTCAATTCTGCGACAAAGGAATGCTTTGCAACTTCACGTCTTCAAATTGCTTTATCAAAGATAGCATTTCTGGAGTCACTCTACTCACAGGGATTCGTAAGAGTAATATTTACATTATTGATCTAGATTCTACATGTAGTATTACTGATCTCTGTTTTGTAGCTAAAAATGTGAGCGAAAATAGTTGGCTATGGCACAAGAGGTTGAGCCATTTGAACTTCAAGTATCTAGCAAAGATTGGAAGGGAAAACCTCGTTCGTGGTTTACCCAAAGTGGCTGACCACCATCCAGAGAAATGCAGTGCATGCCAACTTGGTAAGCAATCCGCGTCGTCTTTCACCAGCAAGACCGCTCCATCAACTTCAAGATGCTTACAACTGCTTCACATAGATTTGTTTGGACCTGTTACCACTGCCAGCATTGAAGGAAGTAGATATACTTTAGTGGTCGTGGATGATTATTCAAGATATACGTCGGTTGAGATGATGATCTCCAAGGATGATTGCTATGAGATTCTTACCGCACTATTTAGACGGCTCCAAACTCAGAAAGAGGACGACATAGTTAGTGTTCGATCAGATAATGGAACAGAATTTAAGAACAACGGTGTTGGTAAGTATTGTGATGACCATGTGATTGATCACAATTTCTCCGCAGCTGGTATTCCAAAACAAAATGGGGTTGTGGAAAGGAAGAACAGGACGTTGATTGAGGCTGGAAAGACAATGATATCTGAAGCCAAGCTACCTCAGTATTTTTGGGCTGAAGCAATCAACACCGCATGCTTCACTCAGAACTGCTTCCTCATCAACAAAACCTATAACAAAAATCCATATGAGCTTTGGAGAGGAAGAACCCCCCCCAACATTGCATTCTTCAAAAATTTCGGCTGCAAATGCTTTATCCTCTACAACGGAAGAGAAAATAGAGGTAAATTCGGAGCCAAGGCCGATGAAGGTATTTTTGTTGGGTATGCTAAACATTCAAAAGCTTTTCATGTTTTTAATAAAACTAGTTTAAAGATAGTTGAGTCTGTCCATGTTACATTTGATGAGCATTCTCTCCTTGAGCCACATTTGGCTCCAAATGTTGCTGATGATTTTGCTGAGCATAATGAAACAGGTGAACCATCTAGAACCGCACCTGAACCTCAACCGCAAAATCCAGCTCCCCCAACTGAAATTCCCTCAAACCGCACCTTTCAAATCGCACCTGAAGTTTCCACTCCAGATGCAACTCCAAGAGAAGAAGATGTTGAGAATTCTCCATCTAGCTTATTAAACCTCTTCGTCAACTTACCTTCCATGACTTCGCTGAAGGATCTAACGATGTTCCAATTGAAGATCTTCAGCAAACCTCAGTCCAACAAGACTTACCCCCGGAGGTTCGTGAAGTCAGCAGTCACCCTCTCTCTAATGTGATTGGTGATCTGCTTTCCGGTGTTCAAACTAGGAGATCGAACTATGATGAGCATAATTCCTTATTATCTCAAGTTGAACCCAAGAAGATTGTTGAAGCACTCCAAGATTCCAGTTGGGTCGTTGCTATGCAAGAAGAACTCAACCAGTTTGAAAGATGCAAGGTCTGGACTTTGGTGCCTAGACCTCAGGATCAAGGAGTGATAGAACTAAGTGGGTGTTTAGGAATAAGATGGACGAGAATGGAAGCATCACAAGGAATAAAGCAAGGTTGGTTGCACAAGGATATAGGCAAGAAGAAGGGAATCGATTATGATGAAACCTTTGCTCCAGTTGCAAGATTGGAAGCTATCAGAATCTTCTTAGCCTACGCCTCTTTCAAGCGTTTCAAGTTATATCAAATGGACTTGAAGAGTACTTTCCTCAACAATGAACTGCAAGAGACCGTGTATGTTGCTCAACCGCCTGGATTTGAAGACTCCAAATTTTCCAATCATGTCTACACACTCCAGAAAGCTTTATATGGACTTAAGCAAGATCCAAGGGCATGGTATGAGACTCTCTCTAAATTTTTACTAGAAAAAGGATTTAAACGTGGTAAAATCGATACAACTCTTTTTATTGCCAAATACAATAATCATACTTTACTTGTTCAAATATACGTTGATGATATCATTTTTGGTTCTACTAATGAGTTACTTTGTAAGCGTTTCGAGAAGCTAATGAAAAGCAAGTTTGAGATGAGCATGATGGGAGAATTAACATTTTTCTTCGGGCTTCAAATCAAGCAATGCGAGGAATGTATTTTCCTCAGTCAAGCCAAATACACCAAGGAGTTAATAAAGAAGTTTGGATTAGAAAATGCTAAAGCATATGATACTCCAATGGCCACCGACAATAAGCTAGATAAAGATCTAAAAGGTAAGAAGGTTTATCAAACCTTATATCAAGGTATGATCGGCTCATTACTTTATTTAACTGCTAGTAGGCCCGATATCTGTTTAGTGTCTGTGTATGTGCACGCTATCAAGCAGATCCTAGAGAAGCACATTTAATTGCAGTCAAGCGAATAATTCGCTATTTATCTGAAACCACTAACCTTGGACTTTGGTATTCCAAAGATTCGAACTTCGATCTTGTAGGTTATTCAGATGCAGATTATGTAGCTTGTACTATTGACAGAAAAAACACTAGTGGTACTTGTCATTTCCTCGAAAATAGACTAGTTGCTTGGGCCAGAAAGAAGCAAGCTTCAGTTTCAGTATCAACCACAGAGGCCGAGTATATTTTTGCTGGAAGTTGTTGTTGTCAAATCCTATGGATGAAGCAGCAGTTGGTGGACTATGGAATTGAAGAAGGAAATTGCCCTATCATGTGTGATAACACTTCAACAATTTCAGTCTCCAACAATCCTGTCATGCATTCCAAGACAAAGCATATAGATATCAAGTATCATTTCCTCAAAGACCATGTGGAGAAGAGAAATATCCATTTAGAGTACGTGGGGACAGACAACCAGATTGCTGATATCCTCACCAAAGCTCTGGACTCCAAGAGGTTTTCTTTCCTCAGAGGAGAAATGGGTATGCTTGAACTTAAATAAATCCATAACTTGTTATTTGCTAACTTGTGTGTTGAGTTTAGGTTGTATTTCCTGTTAAGATTTCAAACCTCCCTTTCTTGAATCACGTGTATTCAAACCGCAAGCAGTCAACCGCTTGCAGCCAACCGCGTAGTTCTAACCGCATGCTGCTTTCTGACTGATTATCTATCGACCGCGTTCAACACTTGGTATTTTTCAAAACTGTTTTTACCCTTTCTTAGCTTTAAAGAAGCTATGCGGTTTGAGATTTTTTTAACCGCACTGCCACGTGGACTCCAGGTAAGTTTTCTTATTTTCATTTCAGTCCTCATTTTGACATAAAGGTATTTTTGCAAATATTTTTCCACGTTATTTCAAAATTTAAATGCATTTAATGCAAAGGGAACATTAGCATTAAAAGCTCTCTTGTCAGCCGTCATTGGCTAAGGTGTAGAAGATGAAAGGGTGCAATAGAGAAAATGATTTCTTTTATGGGATAATCAAACAGTCTTTTCAACTGTTCACATTCTGAAAATTTCCTATAAATAAAAATCAAACACCACAATTTCAACTCTTCCAACTCTGTCAAATCTCTGCACACTGTCCTTTCTACCAACTCACCTTCTCTCTCTTCCTAAAACCCTCAAAACTTCATCTTTAAAATCTTCAAAGTTTCAATGGCTCCCAAGACTCCATTTACAGATATGGTATGATTTCTAAAACCCTAACTCTTTAATCATTATCTGCAAATCATTCCTCACCAAGTTGAATCTTCAATGTGCCATGAACAAATTCTCCATAAACTGTTCGTCTGCCATTGATGGACCTTAAATGTTTCGAAACCCTCGAATGTATTTTTGTTCATAACTGCTTCGTTTGTTCATCATTTTGAATGAAATTACTTGGGTTTTGTTCGGATTAGTACCTAGATTATGATTATGAACTTTATTTTATGATCAATGCTTGTTTTGGACACTAATTTTGGATTTTTCAGTTTGAACTCTTCGAAAATCCACTTTAGTGTTCTTGCTTGTTCTTGTTGATTCTGAGCAAAGGTTGAATTTTTATTGTGATATTACTAATTTCTTGCTCATTGTGATCATTTTGATATGATTTTTCTTGATTTTGGTGAACTTTTGATGAATCTCTGTTCTTGATGCTATGGTTGTTCTTCGTGTTCATCATGTCCTCAAAGAGACTGTTGATTTGCCTTGTGAAAATTTCATATATTTTGGTTAATTTGATTTTCAATCATGCTTTTCCACTTTGAATATTTTTAATTAATTTTTGGATTTACTGTTTGAACATCAACCACATTCTTGCAAATCCTTGTTTCAAACCGCATGATCAATTTGCAACCGCATGTTAAGTGTCAGTGAAACCGCATGTCAGTTAACTGCTTGTATTAATCCTTGTAACTGCATGCTTAATATTTTTGAGATTTTACTTAGTATATAGGCTGGACACCATAACCTTCCCCTCCAAAACACTGCTTGCATGTGTGGGATAACTTTGGATTACAATGCCACGTACTAGTAATCTCTCTTTTATATTTTCCTTTCATTTAGTTGTATTCACAATTCACTTGAGGTTTGGAGTTCTTCATATTTCCAACCGCACCATTGCCAACCGCTTGGGTGCCCAAACCGCCTGTGCACTGTGAATCCTTTTAATGGATCTAACCTCTATGTTTCACTTTGTAGGAACCAAGATTTTTCTTGCCAGGGTATGAGATCATAGAGACTGAACTTCAGAATGATGCCCTAGGCAGAGAGTTGATAAGAAGATTGAGTGCTTCTGGAATCCTTCCCCTCTTCAACAAGAAGCAATCTTATACTATTTCCTCTTTCGTGGACCAGTTCTATGCAACTGTTGAGGCTGGTGAAAGAGTGTTAGCTGATGGAAAGAAAGTCAACTGCTTGGTTGCTGATGTTGAAGGATTCAAGATTTCTATTGATTATTTGGATATTAGAAGTACCTTTGACTTCCATGTTTCTGGTTGCCCTGAAGAAGTCAGTCAAGAAGTGATGGATGCAACCACTCTCTCTACTGTTAAACTCACCTCATTATCTGGGTATTATAAGAAGAAACCAAGGAAGGAGTTTGGTGAGATGATGAGCCACTTGTGCTATCTTGTAGGGAAGACTATTTGTGGTAAAACTGGAAACCACAATAACTTCACCTCCCAGGAGTGGATGTACTGTTGTGCTATATACAATGGGATCAAGCTCAACTGGCCCAAGATTCTTATGAGAGAGCTAGCTACTTCCATTAACACCTATCAGTCCAAGAAGAAAAATGAAGATATGAGATGGAGACCCTTCTGCAGGCTCCTAACCGCCCTTTTTGCCAGCTACCAACACTTAGAAGATCTGAGGATTTCCACTCCTGACTTATCTGTGCATTGGGGTGATGAAGAATCACTTGGAACTAGAGTATGTCATAATTTCAAGAAGAAAAATGAAGATATGAGATGGAGACCCTTCTGCAGGCTCCTAACCGCCCTTTTTGCCAGCTACCAACACTTAGAAGATCTGAGGATTTCCACTCCTGACTTATCTGTGCATTGGGGTGATGAAGAATCTCTTGGAACTAGAGTATGTCATAATTTCAGATATTCTTTTGGGAATGCTGAATACAAATTCTGGTATGATGTTGATACTCATTAACCAATGGAGTTCTATGTTGAGATGACTCCTGAGACTGCGGTCATAGCTATTGGGAAAGCTATCAAGAAAGTCTCTAGAAGGAAAAATCCTGCGGCTGAACCGCCAGTCAAGAGAACTAAGACCACTTCAGCAAAACCGCATGCTGCAACCGCTGGTGCTGGTCCCAGTTCTAAAGGAAAGAAGAAGATGGATCTATTGGATGAACTTGATGAAGAAGTTGAAGAAGAAGAAGAAAATGCTGGAATTGCCCCTCTAATCTCTAAGGCCAAGAAAGCCAAAGCTGCAACCGCCAATCTTTCTGAAGAAGATCAGGCTGCTTTCTACAGGGCCAAGTTAGATAAGTTGGAGAGAAAGGCAGAATTGAGGAAAGCTGCAAAGGGTAAGTCAACTACCTCTGAACCCCAACCGAAAGTTCAACCGCAACCTCCTCCTCAAACCCAACCGCCTCCACCTCCAACTCAACCTCCAGTTCAAACTCCACCTCCTTCACCAATTCATAACCAACCTCCTTCACCTGCACAATCTCAATCTCCCAGACCGCTCTCTCCCTCTCAACCTCCTAGAGATGAAACCGCTCAGGGGGAGAATCCCAAAAAGAGGAGATACAAAATGATGGCAAAGAAGACAACTCCCACCAAAGGGCCAAAACGTTTTCTTCAACGTGTTGCCCAAACTCATGTTAAAATTCCTGGTGAGACTTCTTCTTACTTTGATAAATCCTTCTCTTCTCAATATAATTCCCATTCTGATCTCCAAACCCCTCTAAACCAAAATACCTCTTTCCCTCGTGCCTTTACTGAATGGACCTCCAAGCCATCAGCAGGCCCAATTCATTCTACTTCCACACTTAGGGATCCAACTCCTTCACCATCAAATTCTCCCATAAACCAATCATCCCCTCCTCATTCAAACCGCGCTCAAATACCTCCACCTAAATCTTCTACCCCTCCACCACAAAAATCCCCTTCCTCACATACAAACCCAATCACTACAACTCCTCCAACCTCCACAATTCCTCCTCTAAATACCCCAGTTTCAACAACTCCTGTATCAACTTCACCTATCCAAACCGCCCCTGTCTCAACTGCCCCTATCCCAACCACCTCAATCATAACCACTTCCATTTCAACCTCCCCTACTCAAACCACCCATATTCCAACCACCCATGCTACATTACCCCAAACACTTTCAATTCCAACTTCAACCACCTCACCCTATACAATTCCTGCTTATCGTATCTTCCAAACTCTTTTCACCCAATTACCATAGACTGCACCTCCTACCTTTTCAGAACCGCCTCCTGCTTTCACCCAAATTCCCTCTACTTCAATCGCCCCTCCTCTAACTGACTACTCTCAAATTCTTTCAACACTTAACCTCATTCAGAACCATCTTCTTATTAACCAAGGCTATATCATCAAATTGACTGCATCTAATGCAACTCTTGAGGCCTCCAACCGCTCCCTTCAGAAAATAGCTGAGACTCAGTCCCATCTGATTGCCTCTCAAACCCTCCAAATGGCTGACCACAAATATTCCATGAAAATTTTTGCCTTGAGACTTGATGCCATTAAGGGGGAGAAGGACATTGCAAACATTGTTAAATCCTCAGCTGAATCCTGTTTTGAAGGATTTCGAAAAGATTTAGCTGATGGAATCATCCAAATCCAATCCTTGGGAGACACTGACTCGACCGCTCAACTGAAGGAAATGCTCACCCAATTCTCCAACTCCTTCAAGACAGCCTTGGAATCCCTTCAAGATGAACTGCTTCAATCAATCAATTCTCAACCGCTTCCCTCTCTAGACTTTAAAACCGCTTTGGATGTAGTTGAGACAAATGTTCTATCTGAAATTGATGAAGTCAAATCTCAGCTGGAAGTCAAGACAAATACTCTAGAAGATTCCTTAAAGGCTAAGTTGAATGAAATTCAGGATGAATTCAACGACCGCCTGAACAATCTCAAGACAGGTTTCAACTCCAAGCTTGAATCTACTATTCATGAGCTGAAATCCTCCATTAAGGTGTCTGTTGATCTGGATCCCATGACATAAGCTATTTCCTCTCAGACAGCAGCAGTTCAGGGGGAGATTCATGTTATGTTCAATTCTTTGAATACCTCCTTCCATACTTTAATCGAAGACCTGACTGCTCAAGTCAGAGAAAATTCTAAGGCAGTCAGTGATGCTAATCTTAGGCTTGCATCTCAAGAAACCACTCTTGGAAGATTAGTGACCGCTCAAGGAAGAACCGCTGAAGAGGTCAGAAATATCAGAAGAGCTTTGAAGACTGAGACTTATGCATCAAATCAAGCTCGTGATCCAGAAGTTAACCAACCGCAGCAGCAGCAGCAGGGTCAGCAACCGCACCAACAATGAACCGCTTCTGCCCTGTAATCTTTTTTGGTGAACTCTTTTTGTAAGTTGGACCGCACTCTCTTTGTATTTCCTTTGTCCAAATTCTTTTGCTTTTTGTAACCTTTATATTTTGCTTTTCTACCTATGTAACATGTAACTGCAAAGGTAGTAATGAAAAATGCATCATTGGTTCCAAAACTTTGTTCATATCAAACTGCTTGTTTGTAGAACAATGAAACCGCTTATAGTTTACAACCTCATTCAAATATTTTTTAACTTAAAATCATATTTTTTGAAATGAAGGTTAAACATTCAGTTTAAACCGCACTTTAAACTTAAACTCATATTTTTCAAGTGCACTGAATGCATTTCTATACTTTTCAAAATGTAACTTTCTATCTTTCAAATAGTATAGAAATCTATAGCTTAAGCTAGTGTGTGCATTGACTTGGGACATGAATTACCATGTTAATTCTTATGGACATGTTTTTACCAAGTACAATGTTTGCTTTAGTTATAGTAGGTAATGGCATCAATCAAATAGGGGGAGATTGTTAGGTATGCATATTTTAACCCTTCTATTTTAGATTAGATTTGATTGATATCATAATCTCATGTCTATTTTAAGGACTTTAGGACCCTATGTAATGAAGCTTAGACTTCAATTTTTTTAGCTAAGTCCGTGTTATAGAATAGGTTAAAATTAGGCTTGAAGACTGGCACAAGACTCATTGGATTTGAAGATTGCAGTTCAAGAAGTTTCAAACCGCTCTACAGCAACCGCTTGTGCTGAACCGCCTTGTGGAAATCCTTTGTTGAAACTACTCCTATAAACAACTGCAGTGCAACCGCACATGTGAAACGCACCTGTGCAGTTCAATATCTTGACCGCACTTTGCAAACCTCCACTGGTGTAATCAACCGCACTTGTCAAAACCGCATGTACACCAGGACCGCATCCAATGATTGAAGACTTGAAGTGAACCACATTTAACCGTTGGAATTCACGTCAGCAATATCAAAAGTCAACCACCATATCTTGTCACGTGACTACTTTTCAGACATGATCTGCAAGGATCTTGAAAAGGTGACAGATGTCCTAACCACCTTAATTGCAAACTCGAGGTCCGTCAGCCTTTACCTGCAACTACAGTTCCTAAGGACAAAAGTGGTTACTGTGGACCAATGGGAAAGCATCAAGTACTGTCCTTGCAACAGCTGTGTCCAACGGCTATATCTTGAATGCTTGGGTATAAATACCCCCAATCTTCACCATTTGAAGATCGCTTGAGAAATTGATTTGTTGTGTTCATAGAAGCTGAAGCTCTGCCTAGAAAATTTTAAGTCCTTTGAATCTTCATCTTCATCTTGAAGAAATATTATCCCAGCCCAGAAATCAAGCCTTAACACCATCAAGAATCATTGTGCTCTCATTCTCATAGATCTAAAGAGCATTGATCTTGTACACACACACACACACCTCACTTGTTTAATCACATAGATTATTCATTTGAGATACATTGGTTATAGTCTAGGATTTGTTCTTCATAGAAAAGATTTTAGATCTGAGTATTACTCATTGTACTTTGTGATCTCTCATATACTCAATATAAAATCTCTCTTAGAAATTCAAGACTAATCATCTTGGTAGTAGACGTAGATCGTTTATCGATTGAACCACTCCAAATATTGTGTTCTTACTTTACTGCATTTATTATTTCTTGTGCTTATTAATTATCTATCTTTTTCTCTGTTTGATCTTAATTGTAGTTATCCATATTAAGAATCGTGTTTGGAGTTAATATTGTCAAAACCTCACTTTGTTTGTAAACTGTTCTCACTAGAACCACTCTATCAAAACCGCATTACAAACCGCACCTCAAAACCGCTTTGTACTTTCAAATATTCCGTTGTGCATTTTACATCTCTACTTGCAGTATATTATCAACTGCAAGCGATTTTGTAAGCTTAGAGGTTTAGTTTTAAAAAGAGGGCGAAAAATTTGTAACAGCCATTCACCCTCCCCCCCCCCTCTAGCTGTTTTTCACCCTTGTTGCCACCTTTGGGACCAACAGGTATTGTTCTTGCCATAGAAGGTGATTAGAACTCATTTAGTATTTTCGTGTTTTAGTTTTTCACTTATTCATATTTTTGTAAGCAACAAAAGTTTTTATAGTGAAAATTTTTTGGGCGTAAGCCTAATTTGCTAATCTCAAGATCAGTAAACGTATATAACCTCTATGTTATTGTTTTATTTTGTTTTATTCCGCTGCATTATCTGTGAATGTGTGGACAGTTGTGAGACACATCTGTACTCACATCTATAAACTGTTGAGTGTTTGAAGCTTCCTAGTTACACGAAACTTTCAGTCCGCATGTCGTCGAAACACCGATTGAACCACTCTCAATTGGATGAACTGATCGAGAAACTCAGTCAGACACCCAACTGAGTCAGACGGACTGCTCAGCATAACACATTCAACTAATTTATACCATCAATAGCATAAAATACAGATATTGTGATCTTAACATCATCTGACTGATCTGCTAGATGATCCAGCCATACTTAACAAGATCGAAACTGAACAAGCCCATGCACATACATACTAATAAGTTAAGAATATGGAAAGATAATAGACAAAATATTAGAACGGAGCAGAGGAGAGAGCGGTTGGGTTAAAACTGTATGCTTTGGCGGGATCTCTTCATGTAATCTGACTATACGCCAAATAAGCAATTCTGTATAGAGCATCAAGCTAGCCGCATCATACGCTTACCACTGTTGCAACTTCGGAATACCGAGAAATATTAATATAGAAACCTCATCTGCAACAAGAACTTAACATCAAAATCAATCCCATTTCAGTATAAATCTTCCCATGGTAGATAATACTTCCCTCCATCCCGTAATAAATGTTTCATTGGTCCGTCCCAAACTAAATGTCTTGTTTCTGATTTAAAAAAAAAAATAGTCTTCTTGCAATTATAACACGGTACAAGCAATGTACAAACAAGTAGAACACATTAATTAAAAACTTTGACAAGTCCAAAGGTAAAATTTAGTTCAGGACGGAGGGAGTAATACGTCATTTTTTCCACAACTAAATGTTAAATTTTAGTTTTCCATGAGTTGAGGAACACTCTTAAGTAATATATGTGCACATAAATATACATGAATGCCCTGTGTCCAAATCATGGCATTTGAAGTCGGACAGTTAGCAAATGTGATTTTAGTAATTTCATAGGTAGATGGGAAGTCATTTTGGTACAAGAATGACAACAGATTTGAGAGAGAATACCATCCTTCAGAAGATTTCCCAATTGTGCGCAATTCCATCTTAACATACAAGGCATGACTCGAAAGCCAAAAAACTATTTAAGCTTAATTATTATTTAAGAGAAAAAAAGTTTATTTCAGAGCAAAAATATATAGGTTCTTGCACCGGGAAATCATATGATAAAACCAACATCCATAACTTACATGGCTTCTGCACCCCATTTCTTCATCTCAGAAACAGCCCCAATATTTTTGGCTTTCAAAGGCGGCAAGCTGGACAATGCCCACTGTGGAGCATCACTTAGCCAGAGTGCTTTAGCTGTTTTTTTGTGTTTAAAATCAGGTGCTCTTTCATTGATCTGCATAAGAAATTGAATCATCAATTAATAACCGCAGACATTTATTAAAGCCCTTTCCAGTCACTGCATATTGCTCTCCAATCTTCCCTATCACGCAAAGCAGAACCAACGAAAATAAATACTCTGTCCCAAAATGAATATTGCACTTTCCATTTTGGTGCGTCACAAAATAAATGTCGCATTTCTAAATAAGGAAATATACTAGGTGCAATTTACCATTGTACAAGCAATGCACAAACAAGGAAAGCAGAGTCCTTAAAAATGTTGACAAGTCAAATGCGACATTTATTATGGGACGGAGGGAGTACATCAAGAAATCAAAATCAACAGCACTACCTTTTCAGATCTGTTGTCCCACCAATTTTTTGGGTTCTCCACCAAATCTTTCCAAGGATCACCCTCAAAAGCACCAGCATCGGTTTCTTTCTTTTTCTTTTGATAAGATCCACCATCAGTTTCTTGCAATTTCAAAGGTGGTAAACCACGCAATGCCCAAGCAGGTGCATCGCTTAGCCATAGTGCCTTAGCTGTATCTTTGTGTTTAAAGTCAGGTGCCTTCGGATTGAGCTATTTACGAGATTGAATCATATATTAGTAACCACACAAGTCGTCCAAATAAATTACCAGTACTTCATTGAAGCGGCCCCCACCAACACACCCAAACTAAAACATTATTAAAATCAAAAACGTAGCATGAATAAGGGGAAATCAATAATAAAAGCTCTACCTTATTTGATCTATTATCCCGCCATTGTTCAGGGTTTTCCACCAAATCTTTCCAAGGACCGCCCTCTGTAACACCAGCTTCAGTTTCTTTGTCTTTCATAGGCGGTAAGCCAGCATCAGTTTCTTTGCCTTTCAAAGGCGGTAAGCCAGGCAATGCCCAAGCAGGTGCATCCTTTAGCCATAGTCCTTTAGCCGTATCTTTGTGCTTAAAGTCAGGTGCCTTTGGATTAAGCTATTTAAAGGATTAAACAAATATCAATAATTACATATAATCTTAAAAACAAATAACGAAAACCACATTGAAAAGTCCAGAGCACCTAAACCAAAGGAGAATAATAACAATAACAAACAATGGTAACAATAAAAGCACAGATAAGAGGAGATCAAGAATAAAAGCCCAACCTTACTGGATCTATTATCCCACCACGTTTTAGGATTTTCAACCAGATCTTTCCAAAAATCACCATCTTGGCCGCTGGCATCATTTTGTTTTTCTTTTAAAGGCGGCAAGCTAATTTGTTTAGCTTCTAAAGGTGGCAAGCTAGATGAGACCCAAGGGGGCGAGTCGCTTAGCCATAGTGCTTTACCTGATTCTTTGTGTTTAAAATCAGGTGATCTTTCGCTGACCTACTTATAAAATTGGGTCGTGAAATTGACTAGAGAATATAAATAAAATAAAAATATGAAAGGAAATAATCCCAAGCAAAAAAAGAATGAATTAAATAACTAACATAAAAGGAGATCAAGATTAAAAGTTGAACCTTTTTGGACCTGTTGTCCCACCACTTGTCAGGATTTGCCAACAAATCTTTCCAAGGCTCACCATCTATACAAAAAATGCTATTACGTTAGCAATTTCACAAATTCAAGTATTAAAAAGGAGAATTTCCTTCAAAGAAGTCAAGTGCGAACTTATTATAAAGAAGCAAGGCCTAGACATATAAAATGTATATAAACCATATTAGCCCAACTGGCAATTAGTTAAGGGTAAAGACTGCTAATGTTAAACCCAACATTTCCAGAAAAGTTTGTTTTAACCACCGGAAGTTCTTTGAAAAATCTTCATAACAGTAACACTTTTCTTGAACTAAAAGTTGAACCATTAACTTATGATAGAGAGGTACCACAGCTCAACCATCAAGTAAAAAAATGTTAAACTATTTCATCAGAATGCATCTAAGATAATTAAAAAAGATTTGTCTGCAAAAGTGTTGGTTTCATCAGAATAATAAACAAATGCAAGTGCCATCACAGAATCTCAACGCCATGCCATGCTTCTCCACTCAATGCTTGAAACATCTTTATGTGTAGCTGCCGGTGGCTTACAGTAATAGATGAGAAGGTGACAAATCATATTCACCAGTCTGAATGTACTTAGTGACTTCTTATAAAGATGTGTGTACATATTCGGAAAGTATTTGGTATGAAGCAAAACACTGTGAATTTCAAGTACTAATTCACTGCCCTTGATTAATGACCAAACATGAGTTTTTCAGGGGTACACTAATGGATGAGAAGGTGTAGATCACCACCTATGTAACAAGGACTCAGGTAAAGAGTCAGGGGTGGGTATGTGTCCAGTTCGAGAAAATCATAAATTTCAGATCCGCGGACTCGGCTATTAAGTGTCCGAACTTTGAACACGGGACATCATAAATGATCTAAATTCTTTCATGTGCATGCACATTAAGGATTGTGACAGTAGTGAGTAATGAAAGAGGAAAATAAGACTATACCTGACATTGGAAAACACCACAATGACCTCTCTCGCTCTCGCTCTCTCTTAACTTTGTTAATCTCTGTCTCCCTCTCGACAGACACGTCATAGGGCTTCAGATTGCTAACCAAAATGATGCAGTTTAGTCCCCAAAAACTTCCTCAAAGTTTTCGTTTCAGGCCCCTGGACGAATGCAACAGTGTTTCACAACTTCAAGAGGTCGATTTACAAATTTTATCCAAAAGTCCCATAGGTCGACTTCACCTTGACAAACAGAGGCAAATCCGACACAGATCCCATATCCATGTCGGTGTCGACATAGGTAAGGGACCAAAAATGTTTGTGTCCTTGTATTTCACGGCTACCTTAACTTGCAAATTGGGAGTTCAAAGCTATTAATAATATCTTATATATGCCCTCCAATCATATTCCTTAGTCTGATGGACATTAGAGACAAATGTAAATTATGCTTGACCGAGAAAAAAAGAGAGCATAAATCACAAACATGGCATACTTCTCCAACTATAATCGAAGGGTAATCCCCAGCCAAACTGACACCAAAGAACAGCAGCCCACAAGTTAATGAAAAAAAATGAAGCTCCAATTTTACATTGCAATCCAGTAAAAAGTTTACATGTTACTGCGGTGTGCACAAAGATAGTTAATTTGTTAGGAATTACCATCTACTTAAAGTTTGTCTACGTCATTTTAGGGGGGATACTCTTAGCAGCACCATCCAATAAAACTTCTATTTCAGGGGACCTTTTGACGCCAACACTTCTGTGAGGTCAAATCACCACTGTCAGATTCTACACTGTACAAAGATTGTGTACTAAGTGCTCAGTTTTGTGTGTCAAATACAAACACAAATGAATTATTTGGCAATCTGAAATCAAAGTTTATATCAATGCCCACCTCTTTTATCTTCCACTTGTATCACGTCAAAATTCAATCTTCCTAATCCTGCCAATACCCCACCTGGAGCACTACTAAGCCAGAGCACATCACCAGAATCCTTGTGCTTGAAATCTGGGTGTTTTGGTTTCACCTAGAGAATAAATAACAAAAATTTAAGCTTCACTGAAGGGATTTATCGTCCGTTAAGGAGGTTTCAGGATTATAGAGAAAGTGATCACCAATCCATTTCGCTTGCTTTCACGATAATCAAACCATTGTTCCGGATCTTGAAGAAGGTCTCGCCAGGAGCCCAATGAGGAATTGCCCTTTTTTCTCGTCTTATCTAAATTGAGAGGCATGTAAAGATACATAGATGTTATGCTGGATGTCATGATCAACACTGGTATTATACCAGAATAAAAGAGCACACAACACAAAAAAACAAATAGAAATTGCTAAAAATATGTATGGCCCACTAGGGAAACTTATCTCTAGAGAAAATGCCTCATGCCTGTACCAAGTAAATTATCCTGTGTTGGTCATGGTGTGTTTTACTTCAATTGCAGGTTTGATGTTCAATTCCCGGGAAATACCAAGGATATGTTTATTCATATTTATAATGAAGGATAGCTTTGGAAATCCAAAAAATGTGATAGGGCTTCATCCATATCCATCCCTCTCCTCTTTTATTATAGTTGAGATATATTAATGACCTCCCAGAAATAATGGCTCCTTTCTTTTCCAAATTAACAAATGGATAAATGAGTAGACAAATATTTACCAGAATGGCTAGTCTTCTTCTTATTAAGATTCTCAAAAGTCTCCTTCTGGTCCAAGGAGATAGGTTCAGAGCTATTAGAATCCTCAAGTTTTTCACTTTGAATCAATGATACATCTGCCGCTTGCCTGATCGAGTTTTTTGTTGATTTTGCAGGGACTTCAACGAAGCTTAAGCTGTGAGCCATGACCTACACATTAGACAATAGATGTCAGAACAATTATAGATAGAAACTTGGGATCTTGTGCACACACACACAAACATAGATGGAGATGTCAGAGAGAATAGCATACTAAAATATTACTGCACAGAGCAAATGCTAGTAATTATAGCTTTAACATGAAAACAAGGTCTTTGATATTGAGAAGGAAATGTAGCCATGCACGCGGGTCATTAACACTAACACCATTTAACAGGCGTCTTTTGGATTAGAGGTTTAATCCATGACAAGATAAATCAGAGCCGACCAGATCTTTTACAAATCAAGTCCGGTGGGTAAATGCTCAAGGAGGGAAAACACCAGACAGGGCGTTTAAGCAATGAGGACTTGGAAGATTCCAGTAGGTGACAATGAGATGGTCCCACATGGTATAGTAAAGAGGATCCTTGAATCATTTAAGCAAATTGGCCAAACCAACTATCAGGCAAGTTTTCTGGACTGAATTCCCAATCTATGGCAGTAGGGTCATGACTTGTGTTAGTGGTGACAATGTTGTTGGTGAGAAAATGGCAAGGTGATAGCAATAGCATGTTGACATCATGGTCATGCGTGATGATATGATGTCCGTATAAAGAGGTGCTTTATATGGTGACTGCTTCAGCAGAGCTGATGCAGAAATGCAAGAGATGCATTAAAAGTAACACATCTGGAGGTGTATTCTTAACGACGATTTGGGTATCAAATATCCAAAAATATGTGAAGTATTTTCCCATCAGATGGAAAGCACGATGGATACACATGTAGTCCAGTCCAGTCACAAGGTTTATTTGCGGCTCCTCGCCTAAACCCTCCAAAAGAAATTCTATTGGCAACTACAACTATCATGATAAATGGAATCATTACGTAAATAAGAAACTTGGGGGAGAAAAACATCATAAATCTTATCCAATCAACACTTAAAGATACATAGTTTACACAATCACACTTTCTCCATATCCATGCATAATATGCTTTGGCATATCACCTCTAAGCCAAGTCAACCACTTCAGCTCTCAATAAAATAGATATCAGCTATTAAAGATGCACTAGGAAGTATATTTTAGCCAACCCTAAATCATTTTTTGGACTAAGGCTTTGATGTTGCTCTTGTTGCTGCTGCTGTTGTTGTTGTTAGGTCGTATGTCAAGCTTCCAGACAAGATCAACTGCTCAACAAAAGCTTGATAGGCAGTTCCTTAGCTGCCAACACAGACACTGCCAATGAGAAAATTCTCCCTACCATCCTCCTGCCTTGTCCGAAACCAAGGCAAGAAAAAAAGTATCTAAGAACCATCATACTGTCCTGTCTAAACCTCACATTTCATCCCCATCATTTCATATATAAGTTTAACCAGATGAACTTACTCTGCCAAACATCTTCAGATTGTCCTCGGATACTCTAAATCGGTGTGTTTGTTGGAGTGCTCAATCACCTTTACTTGGTATCAGAAGTCACGTGACAGGAAAATTATGCCCGATGCATGATCATCCTGACCAGATTTTATTGCATTGGAACTACTTTCTTCCAGTTTAAGAAACACAATTACAAGTAGAGATTCACGGACCCGCTTATTGTATATTGCAGTGAATCAGATATTTTGCAAGATTGCTGGACTATAAGCAAACTGATAATAAATGAAAGGGTACAAGAAAACCCAGCTGTGGAAGCAGAGTTCTTTCGAGAATATCACCAACTCTGAAGTACAGCAAGTACTTTACTATTAGCAAATTTATAAGAAGAGGCAAACTGAATAAAGTACTGGCATTTGCAACACTGCACAACAGAGACATTGTAGCACAGTGTTCCGGGGTCTAAACCTTTCTCTTGCAGCCAACTCGTAGACCATTATATCTCTTTATTTCTTCTAAGCATTCAGATTGCTGAAGCCTTCTTTGCCATTTCAAAGGTGTTCTGATGAACACTTGGATTTAATTGACTCTATTGAAGCTTAGGAAATTATATTAACGTACTTGAGCTGAAGAAGTTTGACTTTGTACTTAATTTGCATTTTCTGGCAATCATATATAGTTGCAAACTCTAAAAAGAAAGCTTCATATACTAACTGCTCCCACATGTGAATGAGACATTACGAAAACTGAATACATTAGCAAGTAAGGAAAGACTAAGTCTACCAAAATGTAGCCCAAATGAAAAAAAAAAATGTGACGAGCCAAAAAGGAATATCCTTAAACAGGTATTCTTAACCTTTAGCTTATGTGAAATTTGATGAGCACGGAGATGTTGGCAAAATAAAAAAAAATAAAAAATGCACATACTTCATAAAGCAGGCACGAGCTATTGTATTTGACAACAATTAGTATTCCAAAAATAAAGAACTTGAGAAAGCGACCATTCATCCTATATTACCTGTACATTTGTTTGACCTTGACTCAAAGTGAGTGGTGGTTGGTGTATGCATAGTTCTCCAGCTATATAAACATAATCTTTTTCTTTCAGATGACAATTCGCAATATGTGCTAGATCACCTTCAAATACTACTGGAATCCTGGCATGTAACCAGATTAAGTTAGAAAAAAGCATACAATGACTGTAGTGGAAGGCCAAAACCCCAATATTATAAAATATGAATGAAAACACAACAAGCAAACTTAATAAAGATTTTTCAAAGTTTACAAAGAAGCCCACATTTCTCATCTTCTTTTTTCTTCTCTTAAAAATTTAACAAACATAACTCTTTTAAGAAGCTAACCTAGCATGTCATATAAATCCAACTAGGAAACGGACTATTCCTTCTATCTTTATGCATCTACGATTCTCTAATAACTCCAATTACAATAGGCTTACCAATTTTATCCACCCACGGAATTGAAAGTGTGTACATGGAATTTGGATATCAATTCCCAACACTTTTCATTGCAATGCAGAAGACAAAAAAAAAGAGCATTTTTTTGTGTCTGGAAGGCGACCATCGTACGACAATAAGGATTATTCATTTAGGAATGGCAGAGCATATATTCCCTCCAACCCAGAACCGACTCATACTTTCCTTTTTGTTAGTACCAAAGAGTAAAAGGGCAAACCCCGGTGCGCCAAGCGCTCCCCGCCAAACGGGGGTTGGGAGAGGGAACCATTTGCTAGAGTCTCCCCTGACAATTGCCAAGAGGCTGTTCGCCAAGGTTCGAACCCGTGACCTTATGGACCTATGGTCACCAAAGGAGCAACTTAACCGTTGCGCCAAGGCTCGCCCTCGTTCGTACCAAAGAGTGCTGCACTAAAAAGATTAAAGCTAGAAACCTCGGTTGGTTAACCTTCAAAAGACTTTATTCTATTTGAGAACTTCATATTTGTCTTTTGACTCATTTGGGAGACGGAACTCCTGCATAAGTGCCTTAGATATCCAAAAATAAGTCTCGCTTCCTTCCTGAAGCTTCCATACAAGGACTTTTCTTGTATACCGATACAGACTGTGAGATAGGAAAAGCTATGGCTTGCAGTTGATTCATCATTAGATAATAAATTAAGGGCGTTCAGGAAATATATAGACTCGGATACTTCCTTAGAACTGGAGCTAAGTCAATAAATTGCACTTGTTGTATAAGAAAGCCAAAAGTAGTACTTACCTCTATTGCAAAATAAGAGTCTCAAAAAGAGTACAAAGTGCCCTCCATCCCAGAATTTAACTCCCCTTCTAAAAATATTTTGACCCAAAATAAATGTCTATTTTACTACTGGTATTTACTCCCTTGTCCCTAAAATGAATATGAATGTCCAAATTCAAAAAAAAAAAAAAAAAAAACCCAAAATGAATGTCTTTTTTTATAAAAAGCACATATTTTCAGAGTACCCATTGATAAGAAATTTGGACATTCATTTATTTAGGGACCAAGGGAGAATTTAATCATTTCATTTAGGAGGCAGGGACTAATATTTCTATTAATCACAATGATTTGGACATGAAACCAAAATGGTGAATCAAACAGGTGAGTGAATAAATAAAACAGAAACCAAAATGATGAATCAAACGGGTGAGTGAATAAATAAAACAGAAGATAGTACCAGACAGGAGGAAAAGGAGAATGACAGGACTGCTGTTGTGCAATGATGGTGCCGGCCCAGTAATTTCCATCCTCGGTAGCTTTAAACTGGACTGGATTTTCGACATGGCCAATCAAATTCCCTGAATTAGCGACCTTAGCCTGGTACGGAATCTCACTAGGTTTGGCCCATTCGACTGGTTCCTTCTCAACGACGACGTCGGTACTATTGGTCGGAGGTGGAGATAGGGGTTGTTCGGGTGCTGGGGTTTTCAATCTTTTAGGGGTGTATTTGTATTTAGTAGTAGCGTAGGTAGTAGCGGTTCTAGAAGTAGAGTAGAGAGAAGAGGGATGGACGACTGAGATGGGGTAGAGAACTAGGAGACGTTTCCGGTAGGAGTGAGCTGATAGCAGTGGCTGTGCGGCGATTGCTCGGCGTAGGACGTTCATGGCGGATTAACCCCCGAGACGGAGGAGGAGGAGGTTGTTTTAGGGGTTTAGAACGACGGAGGGAGAAGAAAGGCTGGCCAAATGGCTGAAAGAAGGAGACCCTACCTAGTTCATTATCCGAAATTACATTTGACGCCCTCTGTTTTTTATTATTTTCTCAATCACCCCAAAACTTAGGATCAGATGGAATGAAGGAGGCCGCCTTACAATTGTGAGGATTGAGTGGGTCGAGTCGGTTTATGGAGGATTATCGGTTTACAATGGGTTGGCTCACTGCACCCCATTTAATCTAACGGGTCAAATGGATCGGATTTGAACAAATTAGTTTAGACTATCTACATTGGTGATCTTTCAAATTGGATCATAGAATAGGACAAGAGAAAAAAAAAGTGAAAAGCATGAAAAATCAGCAACCTGAGCTGCCAGCTAATCCCATGTTGGCCCAAGTTGAGTCACCAAAATGTGGACACATGTCACCCAATGATTAAGTGACATGTATTTATATAAATATATATTTAAAATCAGTATATTTTATATAATTATATAAATTTATAATTGTATGAATAATTATTATTAATAATTATATGAGTAATTTTAGAAATATTATTACTAATACATTATTTAAAAAAATAAAATGATAAGTATTTTAGGTAAGTTTAAGTAAAGAGAAATAAATATTTTATTAAAAGGTTGGGTTGGATTTTGGTCACTGATGGAAGTATATATTCCCTCCGTCCCATGTGAATGGGCACTAGAACCGTCAATACGGGAATACGGGACGGGACGAAATTACGTTGTCCCACGACAGGAACGGGACGAAACGGGACGGGACAAAACGGGACGGGACGAAAATACTCTGTCCCATCCCGTCCCATTTGCGGGACGCGGGATCCCGCGGGACCCAAACGGGACAAAAATACTTCGTCATCAATTAAGTTTATCTTTCTCCCTAAGAAGAAAAAGAACAAGTTTATTCTACACACAGGAGCTCTCTTTGACAGTTGAGATTGTGAAGTGCTGTTGATTAAGAAGTGACCGCAACACATACTGTAGCTACTGGTGAATTACGTGAGTAGCTATGTTAATAATGGACATTCAACATGACATTAACAGTTTAATGTGTATCATGAACATTAAGTGGCAATAATGAAAGCATGTCTTGATAACAGCTCTGTTCAATCGAGGATATTTGGATTGTTCGGTTCCAAGATTATGTCATTGCAGGTTTGTCCAGTATGATAACAATATTTTTTTGTTAAAAAAGAAGGAAGATGTTCTGAGCAAGACCAATTACAGATATTCACAAGTGAGACCTAATACTTGTACGGGTCAATACGGGAAAACGGGACGGGACGGGATAAAAATAAGTTGTCCCGCGACGGAAACGGGACGATACGGGACGGGACAAAAACGGGACGGGACTAAAATATTCCGTCCCATCCCGTCCCATTTGTATGGCGGGACGGGACGTCCCGACGGGACCGTCCCAACTTGACGGCTCTAATGGGCACTAACTTTTTGGGTGTGGGAATTAAGGAAAAGTAGGAAAGAGAAATAGGTGGAGGAGGTGTTTGTGAGTACGAAGAATTAAATAGGAGAGAGAATGAGCAGGAGGAATAGTTAGGAGAAAGAAGGTTGTGAGTGTAAAAGTGAAGCAGGAGAGAGAATGAGTGGGTGGAATAGTGAATATTTTATTTGAGGTTGAGTTGGGTTGGGTCACTGATGGGAATATTCTTATAGAGTCGCGACGGGTTGACCCGTTTATTTTTTCAGCATTGATGCCTTAGATTCGTTAATTTTTAGCTATTTATGTTTGCGAGTTGAAACATGTCTAGTCGGGTCGACCCATTAAACTTGACGGGTTGAGACAAGTGAACTGTTTCAGCCGGCTAACTTAAACGAAGCTGATTGGATCGGGTAATTAGTGGGTTAAGCCGTGCAGGTTAATTAATGGATAATGGGTCGAAATTACGCAGGAGTCGGAAGACTCAGGAGGTCTAACATTTATTTTTTTTTGGCATATGTAACATTATACTTTGAGAAAGTGGTCAAATCGTTGTTGGTAACAAATGAGGTTAGGGTTAGGTGTCTCCTTTGTTGTACTATGTACCACTTTTCTAACTATTTTGAGAAGAAATTTGTTCTGCTACATAAAATAACGCATATTCGTTAGTTAAGCATAAGCATAAGTACATTGGATTAATTGTACTTATCACAAACTGTTGTTATTTATATGGGCTTTGACTCAAAAAATGAGCAGCCCAACTAGCCAATTTTTTGTGACCCATGGCCCAAATGACCTCCCCTCTTATTCTCAGCTTTGGTCGTGTTTATCAGTTAGAGAGATGTTGACCTTGACTTGGTCTCTTGTGTTGTGCGATCTCATCTGCTCCTTCTCCGGCGATTTCGCCGCTAGCTGTGATGTACCCGATTTTTCTTTGGCGTCCGACAAAACCTTTCGGGAAAAGTTTCGTGAAAAAAGAGATTTTTTCTTTTGGAATTGGATTAATCTTTATCGGACTTTGAAAAATAAACGGAGTCGCCACGCCATTTTAGTTTAAGGGCCAAAACTTTGAAAAATGCCCAAAATTAAAGAAATGAGTCCGGAGGTCACGTTACATTTCGGGAAGAACGTTTGGCGTTCACCCGGAATGCCTCGTATGACGAGTCTTCCATACTCGAAACTTTGTGTGTGTGTGTGTGTGTGTGTGTGTGTGTGTGTGTGTGTGTGTGTGTGTGTTGAAAAAGATTTTGAATTAAAAGGGGTTTCTAGAAAATAAAAGAAGTCTAAGGGACTTGACTGGAAAACAGTTTGAATAACAGTGACTAAACTGAAAAATAACAGAAACTGAAAAAACTGTTTGCAGATGACAATGTCATCCGCCTGGATGACTTTGTAATGCAAGTTCATCCGCGCGGATAGGGCTGCAGTCTCAATATTTTACAGTTTCTTAATCAGTCACTGTAATTTTCAAAAACTTAACTGGATTTACAGGACTTAACTGGAAACTGTAACTGGAAAAACAGAAAATGAAGGGATGTTTGGATTTTTGGCATCCATGCATGTCCTCTCTTTCCCTAGACTTTGATTAGTGGTCATTAATGATGAATTCACTTAATCAAGCCATCCTGGGGTACATTTGAACTTAGCAAGCATTTCATTTGCGAAGGAAAAGGGAGATTTTGACATAAAAGTAGATTAACAAGAAAATTAGGTCGAGATGCATCAACTTTAGAGAAAGGTCTCTAAGGTGGTCACAAGAAAGACCATCCTTGAGATCTATACTCAAGTGTATCTCATACATCTTGTGTGACCTATATCATGTAAATCTTAAGGATGTTCATTCATGAAAATGATTCCAAGGTGAACATCTTAGACTATGGGGACATTTACAAGAAAATAAAGACTATGGACCCTTTGGAGTGATCATTCATGGAGATGGACTCCAAGATGACCACATCCTAGGTCAAATAAACAAGTATAAGCTAGGAATGTAGGGGGGACAAGGAAAATACATAATAAAAAAAATGTGAACCCTTATAGAGAATCATCCATGGAGATGAACTCCATGGAGATCCTCTTGGATCCTTGGGACAAAGAGGGAAGGGAGGTAACCAGCAATTAAACCAACTATTCTACATCATTTATGTTATGAAATGTATGTATGAATGAAGGAGATTTGAGAAGGGAGAACAAGGGTTTACCAATGTTTCATTGGGTTTATGTTTAGGGTTTGAAGGTTTCAAGGTTTAGGAATGGTTTTGGAGTGGATTTGTGTTAGGTTTTGGTGTTAGATTGGTGGAAGATGAGTGTTGAGGGTTGTTTGAGAGTGAATTTTGACAGAGTAACAGTAGGATTTTGGAATTTTGGCCTCTTGAAACTGAGGGAGAAGGGCTGTATTTATAGGTTGGCTGGGGTGCAATCTCATCCGCGTGGTTGACTTTGTAGCTACAATCTCATCCGCGCGGATGGGATCAGCAGCGTGCCTGATGTTGCATAAAGTTGTTTTGGCTGTTTCTATTTAGTTAATATTCCTTTTTTTTATTGGAAATGACAAATTCCAGCGAGGTCCTATGCCATTTTCTTATTCCTAAGAGGTCCTTCCTCATTCAAATTGTCTAAATAATGTCTGAAATGCCCCTAGATGATTATAAATCATTAAATTGAGCTGACGAAACATTAACGACCCAGATTGGGACACTTACACTAGCGCCAAGGTTGATTCGGTCGATTCAGGTAAGCTCCTCCATATCTTTCCTCCCTTCAGCCCTATTTAAACCCCACACCCTCTCCCTTGCAAAAACGACAACGACAACACACGAGTTCACACGCAATTAGGGTTCTCTCTTTCGGATAAATAGAGAGAGTAAGAGAGTTTGGTAGTGAATTAGTTTTGTGGGTTGCTTTCTTGGTGAGTTATTGCTTCCCTATTCTGAGTTCTTAGGTTGTATTTCCCTCAAATTTCTAGGGTGATTTGAGCAGTGTGTGTGTCGCTTGGTGAGGAAAATAGAGGTCGTGGGCTGAGGTTTTCATTGTTGGCTGTCCGGAAGTTTGGCTGGGATTATTTGGGGTCTGTACTACTGGGTGTTCTTGGATTGCTTTGCTGCCTTTCAGTTACATAATAACATCCTTGATCAGTGACCTTGGATTGTAGCTGAATTTTGAATTAAACGGATACTTAGGACTGAGCCGAAATACTCTAAACACTACTACTCTTTTCTTTTCCAGATTCTGTTTTTAGTTTATTACTTATACAGTTTTTCGTCTGTATTGTTACTAATTGTCGTTCTTTTTCTTTTGCATTGTTCGCGGGTCTTTGACAACAAAGTGGTAAGTACGCTCAACACAAACCTATTAGAAAATTAATGGATTTATGTTAGCGCCCTGATGTAGCTTATTATAGATGTGCGGTGAGAGATGTCGCAATTTGTCTATTTATCTCGTTCAAACTATCGTTGTCTCAAGGTCTAATCAATTTTAATATTGTACCCCAGGCGAGCTTATGATGTCACAAGTCTTACAATTGAGATCCCGCTATGATATCATCTGCAACGACCTGATCTTAACAAATATCAAACCCCCACTTAAATCCTTGTCATCTTTAGCAAAGTCGAATATGATCTCGTATGCTTTATGAGATCATGATTTTGCTACGATACTATCTATAATGACTTTGTCCAATTGAATACAAAGATGCCCACTCAAAAATTCTTGTCTTTGGCAACTAGTTGAATACCTAAATCGTACTATAAAAGAGCTTATTATCTCGTACAACTTACGTTCGGGATTCCATCTTATGCAAGTTAAAAACCGATAAGCCTAAATCCTATGGACCCGGCCCAATGAGTCGCTTCGCTTGTACCAGGTCAGATTGATTCAGGTTCCATCATCAAATAGACCGCGAGCTTATCACCTCGGGTCAACGCTCAGAGGAAACACTGAGTCTATATAAGCCTCATGGCTCTAACATGTTGATTGCACATCCGTTCTCTCTGACTCTGGGTCAGAGATATCCCATCACATTTAATGTTGAGTTGACGTGTACGTTTTCATGCACTATTGGTATATGCTTTATGTCAAAAATATCGTTGGGGATTCGTTCCAATTCTTGTCAACACAATCCAATATAATATAAAGCTCACGCACGCGAACACACAAAAAATCACGCAAACTAAACAAAAGAGAGAGAATTGTTTACCCAGTTCGTCAATTTAAGGTATCACAAGAATTCTTGCTCAATTAGGATATATTTCCTCCGTGTTACTTATTCTTACTATCAAGGCTTCGAACCATGATCAAACCCAATTGGGTTAGTAGTGTTCTTTTGTTTCGAGTTCGATTTAATTCTTCTTGACCTGTGGCGTCATCATAATCTATTACCAAGGTCATATTGACATTTTTTTATTAAATCTTGTAGTGATAAATCCCTAAAAATCTTACGCATTTTTTATTTAGTGTCAATTTTTTTTATATAAATACATAATCAATCGTAATATACTTCAAGTATAAAATTAATCAGTAAAACTAAAAATAATTTGGAAGGTAGATTAATATTAAATAAGATGTTGTAAAGTTCACAATATTGATAAATACTTTTGATATTATGTCAAATTTTTCAAATCTTTTTTTTTTTGAATAAAAAATTATGGATCATATACAATTGTTTTTGATTCTGAAGAAAATAAGATAAAAGTATAGTATAATATAAACTAAAAATTAAGTTGAAAATATTTTTTTAAAACATAATTTACTATAAAGTTAATTTTTTATTGTAAAAGATATTTGAATAAAAATATAATTACCTAATGTTTTATTAGTAAATATAGTGGATTTTTTTTAAAAGTTTATTGTATAATTAAAATTTGTTGTGGAAAAGCAAATGATGTATTGGTCTCTCTCATTTAAAATTTAAAAAAAAAAATGGAAGAGAAAGAGAAGAATTTCATAAGTGAAAGCATCAAAACTATCAAAAGTAAGTAAGCTAACTTAGGATCCGTTTGTTTAGGGAAAAATGTTTTTCAAAAAATGGTTTCTGAAAAATATTTTTTGAAAAATTAAAATATTTTTCGAAAAATAACATTCGGTTGTTCGATGAATATAAGGAAAATGTTTTACAAAAACACAAAGTTGGGTAGGTAGGGTAGGTGGATGGGGGGTAGGGGTAGGGGTGGTGGTGGGGAGAGGGTGAGGTAGGGGTTAGAATTAGAATAGGGTAGAGTAGTGAAAATGGGGTGGGTAAGTAGAGTGAAGGTAGGGGGTTGGGGTGGGTTGGTGAGTGATTAAGGGTGTGTAGGATAGGATGTGGGGGTGGGGATGGTCGGGGGTTGAGGGAGTTGCTAAAAATGATTTTAATATGAGTTAAAAAAAATATTGACGGGTGGGTGGGGCGAGGGGGTGGGGGAGAGGTTAGGGTGGTTTGGGGTAGAGAGGCGGTAGGGAAATTGTCAAAAAATAATTTTAATACAAGTAAAATTATTATTTTTGACATAGGGGGAGGGAGGGGGAGGGTGGTGTGGTTGGGGATGGGGTGGGGGTTGGAGGATAGGCAAGAGATTTGATAAAAAATTAATATGAGCAAAAAAATTTGATCGGGGGGAGGTGTTGGGTGGGGTGTGTTGTATATGACTCGATTGTTGGTGAGGAATCAGTAGGTTAGGCACACCAAAAGATGTTATCTTTAAGGTATTTAATTCGTCCCACTATGGTGTAATGGTCTCAACGAATTTTACCTCCAGGATACAAAACCTACACACTCTTATTCAAAGTTACACTCCTTTGAATAACTCGGGAACAATAATCGAAGCTTTAACTGTTTGACTCGAAGAATAGATTTGTTAAGAAGAAAGACTCAAGGAAGTAAAATCAGATCAATATTTTTCTTTTTCTATATATCAGTTCCAAGGAGTCCAGCCTTATTTATAGAGTTGGTGTTGTGGTCTTGAAAAGACACAACTTATCCGAACTGATGCCTCAGCTGCACGCCCGAGTCAACAAAGTTGATGGCCGCTCCATGCTTTGCACGGGCGTGGCACCAAAATTGGCACGGCCGCTCCATAATTGCACGGGCGTGCTCTATGTCTTGCACGACCGATCCGGGCGTGCCCCTCCGAACAGTCACACTCTTTAGCGAATGTCCATTCAAAGAGTCACAACCCTAAACATTTAAACTGATTTACTTCCTCCCGCCTTAATACCAGATCCGGTATTAAGATTAATTTAATATTTAAATTAATTTATTTCTTTCTTATATATATAAACTTTAAGCCATACTTGACATTTTTCCATAATAAAGGGAAGCTCAAGCAAGCTTATAGAAACTTTTCAAACTTAGCTATTATATACTAAGTTTAGCTCCACAAGTTTTTATTAGTAATCTCATGTGGGATAAAGAAGACACAAGAAAACAAGAAATGAAAAACAAGACTTTATACCATGAATGAAAGGTTGTTTTACAAACTCAATATGGGAAATGACCAATTATTATATGTGAATACTACTACATATAACAGGGTGGGGGTTGGAGGGGGCGGCGCGAGAGTTGATAAAAAAACATTAACTTGAGCAACACAAAAAATTTGACGGGGGTGGAGGTTGGAGGGGCTGCAAAAGAATTGATAAAAAAATTATTATGAGCAATATTTTTTTTACGGGGGTGGGTGGGATGGGGTGGAGTTAGTGGGGTTTGTAGGGGCGGTAGGAGAGTTGATAAAAAAAATATGAGCTAAAAAAATTGACGGGGTGGGTGGGTGGGGGTTGGAGAGGCGGCCGTAGAATTGATAAAAAAAATTAATATGAGCAAAAAAAATTGACGGGGGTGGGTGGGGTTGCAGGGGTGGCATGAGAGTTGATAAAAAAATATATGAGCAAAAAAAAATTTGACGGAGTGAAATTGGAGGGGCGGCAGCAGAGTTGATAAAAAAAATAATATGACAAAAAAAATAATAATATTACGGGGGGTGGGGTGAGGATTGGAGGGGTTTATAAAAATTAATCCGGACAAAAAATTTTTTGACGGAGTGGGGGTGTTACAAGGGTGCCGAGAAAAAAGATTACAGAAAATATAAATTACAAACAAATTAATAAACTGAAAATACAAAAGGATAAGTTGTTGTAGTTGATGCACGAGCCCAATGAAAATCACTGTCTCCTAAAGACATATTCGTCCCCTCACCGAGTGTGCTTGAGTTTGTTGGGACGCTTGTCTCCCAGGATAGAACGTGCGGACCGGGGGCACTTTGCACCTAAGTATCCCGGCGAGCTGAACGGAGCTTGGACTAAATCACCTCTTGATGTTACTATGCAAGCTAGGAGGCCAAAGAAATAATGACAAGATGCATCAAGAGAGTATGGAAGAGGATTGCAGAAGCTAGGTGTTTTTCACTGCTGTGGTTCTTGCTAGTGTTCTTCAAATGTTGTTGACAAACAACAATTTAAACATCTTCAAAACAACCAAGATCAAAAACTGAAAATATGATTTTAATTATGTAATAAACAACATTATTACGAAATTAATCAACCATTAATCAGAAAATATTAGCCATAATGATTTTTCAATTCAGTTTTTCACAACATTTAATACTTGGTTGTTACACATCTGCTCAGGAACTGCTCGGCCGAGCAAGGCGTATGCCTCGACCGAGCATGGTTGTCCAGAAACTTTGTCAATCTGCCAAGTCTTGCTCGGGCGAGGCACCAGCAGTGCTCGGCCGAGCATATCAGTCAAAGTCAAAGGCTTTTTGATTTACAAAATAAAAATTATTAGCAAAAGGTGGGCTTGTCTACGTAGGCAATTTCGATGCTACATTCATTTCCGTACCTCGCAAGTCAAAATGGAACTTGATTTGCACCCCCCCTGCGCACCTGTGCGCGAGAGAGAGAGCCTCTATGCTACATAATCTTCAACACTACTCTAATGTTCAAGACTATATACTAGCACTAGGGGTGTGCAAACCCGCCCATCGACCCGCGAAGCCCGTGCCCGCAAGGTTTTCAACCCTGCTGGGCTTGACTACTTAAAAGCCCGCAGAGTTTGGACTGAGATCGGGCTTTCATAATTTTTCGACCCGTTAGGCCCGGTCCGACCCGACCCGTACATCCTTCAAAAGACTAAAAACCCAATTAGGCATTTACTTACTGATTTACTTATCAGGCATTTACACATGCCTACTTTTTAAAATATTTGTTGTGATTTGGTTATTGAATTTATTTTTTCGTGCAAGTGTTATTTTTATGAATTTTGGTTGCGTGTTAAGTTCTGCTCCCCTATTTTCATTGTTTATTTTGGAGTGCTTACTTGTTGATACATTCCAGAGTCTTACTAGGGTTATTGTATAAGCATATTAATCATTCAGAGTGCTATCAAAAAACAAATCCAACAATTTTCCTTATGCATAAAACCTATAGGTCTCTTTGTTGCACATAATGTCAGATGAGTGAAATGACCTCTTAGAACCCTACACTAGCTATAGAGCATTATTTTATCATATGGAAGAAATTCGAGAACAAAATCAGTTTATTAATGTTTTTTTTTTTTAATATGCCAATGAATTCTTAAAATTATCTAACCGCACACCACAACATAAACCATCACCCTTGATGGTTGTACCCTAGGCCAATGTAATAACATGTCCATTGTTCTCCAACTGTTGATGATACTCCATATGACACAAATTCTTTGCAAAAAGATCAATAAAAAGCCCAACATAATGATAGTTTTCTGTTTGTGTTGGTGGGTTTTCTTTGTTTATTTCTATTAAAAGATGGGCCCGTCAAGCCCGAGCCCGCTAAATGCCCGCTTAAAGTCCGCAAAAGCCCGTTAATATTAGCCCGCTAAATGCTCGTTATGTTGGGCTCTTGAAATTGAAGCCCGCAACTATATGGGCTCATACCGGGCTTTGCCAAAGCCCGCGGGCCTTGGGCCCGCGCACACCCCTAGCTAGCACCAAGTTCAATTCCTTTCCAATGTGGGATAACACCACTTTTCTTTTACTTTGAGCCTTTATATCTCAACCATTGTGAGATAATTTAATTTCCTTATCAATGTGGAATAATTCCCTTTCCAACCCACTTACTTTGAGCATTCATATCTTATTAATCCAAAACCCATTTTGGACAAATAAATATTTGTTTTTTTATTCTCATGGAGTAGAACACAAATACATAAATAATTAAGTAATTTGACAAAATTACCCTTGAGGAAATAATCAATTATTTTCCTTCAAAACACACTATTTTTCCAACAATTCCCCATATGAAGAAAATTCATAAGGATAGGTGATAAAGTCCGGCAGTCGAAAATCTGCATAGGATAGGTAGGGGTTTGCCCTTTGAACATTCCCTTGTAAAAGCATATTTACTATACTCGCTAATCAGTAGACACGATGTCCTTGAACTGCTATCTTTTTGTGTAGCCGATCATATACTTTACACATGTATCTCCCTAACACAATTCAGCTCTCATAGCTGTGTCCATTAATGGCCATGGATCACAATGCCTGATTCTGTGAGAAGGTCTAAGAATTGAGCCTCACACAATTCTCCTCGAAGCGGCCTCTGCTTCTTTCTCACATAGGTGATTCTTTTAAGTAACCCATTTTACTTCACATAAGAATCATTAAAAGCCATAGGCTTAACCTCATTCATCTCGGGATGTCACTTTAAGGAATGAGTATAGGGTTGACCCCCACAGTGACGCTGCAAGTCTTTTAACAGTTAGGTTGTCCCTTTTAACCTAGATCTTGGGATTTCCAGTCAGCTAGGTTGGGTTTTCCGCTGTGGTTAACTTCTCAAGAGGCTTTAATCTCATTCCCAATGTCAACCTTGCAACTATCTCTTTACTTAACCCTTTGGTTAGCAGATCCACCAAATTATCTTTTGACCTTACATAGTCAATAGATATGGTGCCAGTTGTAAGTAGTTGTTTAATGGTATTATGTCTTCGACGTATATGTCTAGACTTACCATTATACATATGACTTTGTGCCCTACCAATCGCAGATTGGCTATCGCAATGTATACTAATTGCTGGCACGGGCTTTTCTCATCTTGGAATATCTTCTAGAAATTGGCGTAGCCATTCGGCTTCTTCACCACATTTATCTAATGCTATAAACTCAGATTCCATGGTTGATCTGGCTATAACAGTTTGCTTATAAGATTTCCATGATATAGCTGTACCTGCTAATGTGAATAAATATCCGCTTGTAGACCTTGAGTCTTTGATATCCGATATCTAATTAGCATCACTATATCCTTCTATCACAACTGGATGTCTAGTGTAATGTAATCCAAAATCATGAGTATATCTTAAGTACCTTAGTACTCTTACTATACCCTTCCAATGATTTGTTCCAGGATTACTCGTATACCGGCTTAATTTGCTAACGATATAAGCAATATCCGGCCTAGTACAACTCATCAAGTACATTAGACTTCCAATAATTCTCGAATACTCTAATTGAGACACCGGTTCATCTCTATTCTTTGATAGATGAAGAATATGGTCAATTGGAGTACTCGCTATTCCATTGTCATCATTGCTAAATTTCTCAAGAATTTTATCCACATAATGAGATTGACTTAGTACAAGTCCATTGGATATTATATAAATTTTAACTCTAAGGATTACGTCCACAAGTCCCATATCTTTCATGTCAAACTTTGAATTCAACATGTCTTTCGTGGATTTGATCATCTTATTACAACTCCCTATGATAAGCATATCGTCTACATAAAGACACAAAATGACATAGCCATTTTCCGTAGTTTTAGTATAGACACATTTGTTACACTCATTTATTTTAAATCCACTTTGTATCATGACATTATCAAATTTTTTATGTCATTGTTTTGGTGCTTGTTTCAAGCCATATAATGACTTTACTAATTTGCACACCTTATTTTCTTGTCCACGAGCAACAAATCCCTCGGGTTGTTCCATGTAAATCTTATCTTCTAAATCTCCATTTAGAAAGACTGTTTTTACATCAATTTGATGTATTTCAAGATTTCTCAATGCGGCAATTGCAAGTACAACTCTTATTGACGTTATTCTCGTGACTGGAGAATACGTGTCAAAATAGTCTAGACCTTCTTTTTTGTCTGTAACCTTTAATTACAAGTCGGCCATTATACTTATCAATTGTTCCGTCTGCCTTCATTTTTCTTTTGAAAATCCACTTATATCCTAGTGGTTTGCTTCCCGGAGGAAGGTCCACTAACTCCCATGTTTGATTTTGTAAAATGGAATCAATTTTACTTTTAATTGCTTCCTTCCACAAATGTCCTTCAGAAAAGCTAACGGCTTCTTTGTAACTTTGTGATTCACTTTCTACCATATAAGTTAGAAATTCCGGACCATAGGATTTTTCAATCCTAGCTCTTTTGCTTCGTCGAGGTTCCACCTCTTCTTCTTCACTTTTATCTTGAACGTGTTCTTCTTCTATTGAATCTATAATCCTAGTCGATGAGCTTGCCTCATTTCTTGACTTACTCGGAAATATATTCTCAAAGAAAGATACGTTCACAGATTCCATTATTGTATTTTTGTGTATAGCATCAATTTTGAATCATACACAAGAAATCTATAAGCACTACTGTTATGTGCATATCCAATAAATATGCAATCAACAGTTTTAGGTCCAATCTTCACCTTTTTAGGAGGAGGTGTGGCTACCTTTGCAAGACACCCCCACACTCTCAAGTGTTTGTAACTTTGCACTCTTCCATGCCATAGTTCATAAGGAGTTTTGTCTTGTTTCTTTCGGGGTATTTTATTTAACACGTAGTTAGCCGACAACACGACTTCCCCCCACATGTTATCCGGTAATCCCGAACTCAATAACATGTCATTCATCATTTCTTTTAATGTCCGATTTTTTTCTTTCGGCAACACCGTTTTGTTGGGGTATATAAGGTGCCGAGGTTATATGTTTAATTCCACTTTGAGCACATATTGCTTCAAATGGAGATTCATATTCACCCCCTTTATCACTTTTTAGCACCTTAATTTTCTGGTTTAATTGATTCTCAACTTCGTTTTTATAGAGAGTAAACTTCTCTATAGCTTCAGCTTTACTTTTTAGAAAATACACATAGCAATACTTTGTGCCATCGTCTATAAAAGTTATTAAGTACTTATTGTTACCCCGTGATTGTGTTGATTTAAAGTCACATAAGTTCGTGTGAACCAATTAAAGTGGTTCACTATGTCTTTCAACTGAATGGAATGATTTTCTTGTTAATTTTGCTTCTACACAAATTTCACATTTTTGTTTGCAATCAACTTTAAACTTGGGAATAGAATTTGATTTTGTCAAACGACGTATAGAATCAAAATTAACATGACCAAGTATAGCATGCCACAAATTAAATGACTCAAGCAAGTAAACGGAAGAGATATTCATATCATTAGCTTTTGGCTTAACCACCATTACACTTAGCTTGAACAAACCATCATTGACATAGCCTTTACCTACAAGCATTCCACTCTTAGACAAAGTGACTACATTGGACTCAAACACAATACGAAAACCTTGCTTCATCAAAAGCGATACGGACACCAAGTTCTCCAGATATCGGGCACATAGAGCACGTTGTTGAGAGTCAACTCCTTCCCGAATGTCACCTTCAAGACCACTTTCCCTTCACCTTTGATTTCGAAAGTGACTGAATTTCCCATGATAGCTTCTCGCCATCCTTAGCAACAAGAGTACTAAACATGTCTCTATTGGAGCACACATGTCTAGTAGCACCGGTGTCAATCCACCATTGATTTAGGTTTGAACCCACCAAATTCACCTCGGAAGTCACAGCTGCGAGGTGCATCTTGGACACGTCCCTAGCAATGCCTTCCATCATGTTTGCCTCACGAGCCTTCTTGGGCAACTTGTAAGCTTGAGCCTTGTGGCCTTCACCACCACAATTGTAACAAGTTCCTAAGAACTTCTTCTTGAAAACACCACCTTTTGGTCCCAAGTTGGAACGTTTGGAAGTTGACACAACCTTCCCTTTTCCTTACCAAAGCTTTTGCCTTTAGAGCTTTGAACATGCTCCACCACATTGGCCTTAGCCATACTAGAAACAAACTTTTTCTCAACGGCTCTATTGTTCTCTTCAATACTCAATCGAAGGATTATTCCTTCAACATCCATTTCCTTTCACTTATGCTTAAGGTAGTACTTGAAATCATTCCAAGATGGAGGCAATTTTTCAATGATTGCAGCCACTTGGAAGCTTTCACTTATAACCATACCTTCGGCATGAATCTCATGCAAAATTGTTTGAAACTCATCAACTTGAGATTTCACACTCTTGTTGTCCACCATTTTAAAATCAAGGAAACGGGCAACAATGAACTTCTTTGTTCCCGTACCCTTAATCTTATATTTGTGTTCCAAAGATCCCCATAATTCCTTTGCAAATTTCTTTTCATTGAACACATTGTAAAGAGAATCTGAAAGCGAATTGAGGACATAGTTTCTACATAAGTATTCCCCATGCTTCCATATTTCAATCGCAGCCAAGGTTGTAACATCAGTTTCATTCTCACTCACCTTTGGCATATCCTCTTTCAGATATTTAGCCAAATTCAAGGTAGTGAGATAGAAATGCATCTTTTGTTGCCAACGCTTAAAGTCGTGGCCAACAAACTTCTCAGGCTTTTCAGCATGAGGGGTCGGGATATGGATCGTTGGAGGATTAGTCACAATAGTAGAGTCAATTTCGTTTCCAGTTTGGGAATTAGTTTGGGGTCCAGTTTGGGATTCAATTTGGGCCTCCACGATGTTGGTATCAGTCACCATCTGAAACACAACAACTTAGTTAGTATCAACAGCTTAAAAAGATCTTTAATCAACTCCCTCGATTAGGGTATATGTCTTAAGATTGTTACAAGGGTGCCGAGGAAAAAGATTACAGAAAATATAAATTACAAACAAATTATTAAACTGAAAATACATAAGGATAAGTTGTTGTAGTTGATGCACGAGCCCAATGAAAATCACTGTCTCTTTAAGGCATATTCGTTCCCTCACCGAGTGTGCTTGAGTTTGTTGGGGACTCTTATCTCCCATGATAGAATGTGCGGACCGGGGGCACTTTTGTAACGATGTGTTGCCTTTTTCGCGGGAAAAATTCGATTTTTGCGTTTCTTTGAAAAACCAAATAAAACCGGAAAAAACGGAGTCGCCACGCCATTTTAATTTTGAAGGGCAAAACTTTGAAAAAAGCCCGAGATCAGAGATTTAGGTTCGGAGGTCATGTTACGCGTCGGGAAGGACGTTAGTGTGCACCCGACGCGCCTCGTAAAACGAGTCTTCCAAGCTGAAAATCATTTGTGTGTGTGTGTGTGTGTGTGTTTTGGCCAAAATAAGTTGAAACTGGAAAAAGTAAAAATTGGGATGTCTTTTTAAGACTTTAAACTGATCCCATGATTTTTTGGAGAATTTTTGGTTTGAGATTTGGTACTCAAAAAACCTTTTGAAGTTGAGAAGTCACTTCTGCCAGAAGGAAATGGCAGCAGACACCTGATTTTGAAATGGATTCAAGGGTCCTAAAACTTCATAATCTGGATGAACTCAGAGAATGAAAGTTTCTCTAGACTCCTTGAATAAACTTTGTGTGAAAGAAATTTCCATTTTGGAGAAGATTTGAGGGGTCAAAACCTTCTGGAAACCTCAGATATGAGATCTGGATTCCCAGAAGCTGATGAACTAGCCTCTGAAAGAAAAATTGAAAAGAGGAGTTTTACTCACCCAAAAAATAAGGTAAAAATATGTCTGGAAAGCTCTGGATGTTGGCTACAAAAAGTGTTTTGTAGTCAACACCAAATTCCAAGTTCATCTGTGTCCAAAAATTAAGACCATGGACTGAGGTCTGAGAAAATTGCTACTGGACAGCAACTTCTCAAGAAAGAAAATATGATTTTAAGGGGGTTTTGCATCCATGATTGTCCCCATTTCCCTAGGTTTTGGTTAGTGATCACTAGACATTTTAGTGGTGAATCAACTATACCAAACCATCCTTGGGGTAGATTAGGACTAAGCATTTCATTTGCTTGGGGAGGGGATTTTACCCTTTGAAATCAAGATTTAGTGCTTGAAAATGGTTTTCTAGGGTTTTGAAAGTGCATTTTTGCAAGTAAACAAGAAAAGCTTTGAAAATAATGTTGATCTTTGTAGAAGATCATCCATGGAGATGGTCTTCCATGGTGATCTTCTTAGATCTAGAGAAAGAAGATGAAAGAACTACATTTTGTAGTTTGAAGATGCATGCATGGATGAGATTTAGGGTTAGGAAGAGGAGGGTTTACCAATCTTCCTTGTGTTCTTGAGTGTTTGGCTTGAGTGTATGAGTGTTTAGGGCTTTAATATGAGAGTGAGTGGATGAGTATGAGTTGGGAAAGATTGAAAAGAAAAAGGTGACAATTCTTGAGAATTCTCACCATTTTCTCTCTATATTTCGCGAACTTCGTTGCTATTGTGTTCTTCCTTTCCATTTTTGTATTTGGAGGGCTCAATTTATAGCCCTCCTGAAAATGCAAAGGTATCCGCGCGGACAAGGTCGATGGCGTGCCTTTGTTCATTAATTACGGCTCCGGCCTTAGACGGGAAGAATAAAAATTCAAAAAAACCAAATTAACGGCCGAGTTTTGTGTTTCCGGCCTTTCTATTTATGGTTTTATTCTTTTGTTTTGCTTTTTAAGATGCTTTTCTTGGTTTAACTTCATTTGGCAATGCCCATTCTACCCTCCCTTTGTTAGAAATGTTAGGATAGTTAGGAATTGTTAGAAATGTTATAACTTTCGTTAATTTTATAACGAAAATTCTAACAAGCTCAAATTGGAGCACTTACGGTAGCCCCTCGGCGACGGCGCTTTCGAAGGAAGCGGGGTCGTCGATAAGAATAAGGCTCCATATTTGGCGGGATGATCGAGTGATCGGGTGGGTGAACCTAGCGATAGGCTACCTACGTATCCCGAATGGGAATCGAAGCCGATCGTAGTTCGGGTCTTTGACCACGAGATGATGGCGTTTTAGGTGCCTCGAACGATGAGCGAGTTCTACGGATCGGTTCTTGGAAAGAAACTTCTGTGGGGATAAGAGATGACCATTTTTGGTCGATGGCTATCCGCTCTGTTGGGGATAGGAATGACCATTTTCGGTCGACGGGTATCCGCCTGCTGGGGATAGGAATGACCATTTTCGGTCTCTCTTTGGGGATGATTGCGATTTATCGCTTTCTAGTGATAGCGTCTTAGGTGCCTCAAACCTTGGAGATGGCGTTTTAGGTGCCTCGGACCTTGATGATGGCGTTTTAGGTGCCTCGAACCTTGGAGATGGCGTTTTAGGTGTCTCGAACCTTGAAGATGGCTTTTTAGGCGCCTCGGACTTTGATGATGATGGCTTTTTAGGCGCCTCGGACCTTAATGATGATGGCTTTTTAGGCGCCTCGGACCTTAATTTGAAATGGCCTTTCGGTGGACTTTGTCTGCTGCCGAAGGAGAGGGTGACCGTTTTGGTCGGGGGGCTGGACCTAATGATAGGCTACCTACGTATCCCTAGTGGGAATCAAGCCCTTTCGTAGTTCGAGCCTTACTCGAGATTTCGTTGGCTTTTGGGATTCCGATTAACTTTCTTTGGGGATTTCGTTAGCCTTTCTTTGAGAAAATCGGACGTATTCGTGCAGGAAATCGGTCTTACGTTTGGCTTGCCGTTGGATGATTTTGATGAAAGATACGGGATCTCGTTATCTTTCTCGGGGCACTCGGTCTTACGTTTGGCTATAGGGGTAATTTTGATGAAAGGCACGGGATCTCGTGATCTTTCTCGGGTCACTCGGTCTTACGTTTGACTGTCGGGGGTAATTTTGATGAAAGATACGGGATCTCGTTATCTTTCTCGGGTCACTCGGTCTTACGTTTCTTTGCGGGGTAATTTTGATGAAAGATACGGGATCTCGTTATCTTTCTCGGGGCACTCGGTCTTACGTTTGGCTAGGGGTAATTTTGATGAAAGATACGGGATCTCGTTATCTTTCTCGGGGCACTCGGTCTTACGTTTGGCTAGGGGTAATTTTGATGAAAGATACGGGATCTCGTTATCTTTCTCGGGGCACTCGGTCTTACGTTTGGCTAGGGGTAATTTTGATGAAAGATACGGGATCTCGTTATCTTTCTCGGGTCACTCGGTCTTACGTTTCGGGGGTAATTTTGATGAAAGATGGGATCTCGTTATCTTTCTCGGGGCACTCGGTCTTACGTTTCTTTGACTTTGGTTAACTTTGGTTAACTTTGTCAAGTTGGGGATTGGATTGCGAGTCTGAAATTTTAAGGGGCAAAAGGGTCATTTTGACCCTTGCAACCTCATCCGCGCGGATAGGGATGGAAAGTCGAGGGTATTAATGGGGCCAACGCCCTTCTTCTTCCTCGGTCAATTTTTTGAGATTGTCGAGAGCGAGAGAGAAAAAGGAGAGCGGCCATTTTTGGCCCTAGAAGCTTCAAAATTCCTCCGATTTTCTTGATTTTTCGAGCAATGGAACACGGGAAAGGCGCTTTTCAAGGCCAAGGACGTGGTCCGTGTAGCGGAGGCGATTGGAGCTCGTCCGGATGAGGAGGCATTACAATCTTTCGCAATCGGTTGCGGAGGAGCATTACCCCGATGCTTGGCAACATTGGGCTTCGGATCCGCATCTCCGAACGGTATATTTCGAATCCTCTTGATCCTTTTGTCGATTTCTTGTTTGAAATTTTTGGATGATTTTTGAATTTTTTTTTTTTTGAATATTGAATATTGATATTGATGATATGCAATGTTGCAATGAATTTGTGAGTGTCCCAAAAATGTGCATTTTGCTTGGGAAAAAGAATTGGCATTTTTGCCACATTTTTTTTTTAGTTTGAAAATTACATGTGAAAATTCGAAGAATTGTGATTTTTTTTTTTTGGAATTGAATATTGCATGTTCTTGATGATGATGATTTTTTTTTTGAAATTGAATTTTGATATTGATGAATGATGATGCAATGCATGCATTTTGTTTGGAAAGAATGGGCATTTTGCCAATATGAGATGTATGTATGTTTAGGATTTTTTTTTTGAAAAGTGGGACGGATTTTTCCTCCCGTAGGAATGTAAGATGGATGATATGCATGTATGCATTTTTTTTTGTTGAAAATGGGACGGAGTTTTTACTTCCGTAGGAATGCATTTTTTTTTTTGATGAATGCATTAGGACTTGCTGAAAATTGTTTTCTTTTATGCGAGAAAAATGGGGCTATGCTCATTGTATCTTTGTTATCTTTGTCGAAATTTTTTTTTCAATGTAAATGCAATCTTTTTGACATTTTCTCTCTTCTTCTTTTTTTTTTACAGGGCGGACACCGTTTTGTGACGGAGCAGCTGAACAAGATGAAGACTCGAGGATCGGTGGAGTCTGTGATTGACTTGTGGGATCGGCTTAGGATGCGGGCCGAGGAGCTTTGCCGAGTCCGAGACAGATTGTTGTCGAGACGGGGCTCACGGGAGTTCGTCGAGTGCTTGAGGGGTGGTCAAGTTCCCTAAGTGCAAGGGCTTGATGTTCGCTCTAGCGCGGCATTGGTGGGATGCGACCCCACATTCCACTTCTTACGGGGCGAGGCGGCTACGCCTTCGACTATGCTTTGCGATCACGGGTAGTCCTTCAATGGACGCGGCATTGAGTGGAGAGATGGCTACGGCGATGCGTCTGCGAGCTCTTCTTGGATTTTCCCCTATTCCCAAAAAGGGGATGGGGATGGAGTATGCCGTGGTCTTCGGCAAGATCGTGGAGACCATCGCGAGTTACGAGTGGGGAGGATAGGTTTAGCGCCGAGCGGTGCTAGGTCCTTCCTCTGGTTTACCTTTTCGAGCACGCTCTTTGGGCATCTTTGAGGGACGGCGATCTTTGCCTTCTTGAGGTCCTTGGAGGACATGGAGACGGTTGGAGATATTTCTGGGGGAGGCCGGGTGGCATGTACTTCGCTCTTGATAGATACGGCGGAAGGGCTGTGAGCTCCTATCTTGCTTGAGTTTGCTCTGGAGGTATAAGCTCTCTTTTTGCTTTCCCTCTTTCCTTTGAGCACGCACTTTTATTTGCCTTTGGATTGATTGGATTTTTACCTTTCGCGAGTATGGGCGTTGGAGTTTTTCCACGTCACGGTGTGGAGCGGCTGAGGCGTACGTCGGGCGTATCCGGCCATGCGGTCTTGGTCCCGAAGCATGCCCGGGAGAAGATAAGCTCCGGGGCGTACGACTCTCGGGTACGCGGATTGCCTTCCTTTGACGGAGGCCGAGACGGATGAGGGATGATATTCTTCCCACAGGATCGCTTTGAGGTAGCGCAGTGAAGCGGCGAGATGCGGGCGGTGCGGCGGAGGATTTTGAGGGCACGACTTGCGACGCCTACTATGCGGGAGAGAGGGTGACGCGCCGGCATGGCGTGAACTCGCCTTTGAGGACACCGGTGGAGCCTCCCGCCGATATGATGCATCCGAGCGATCGGTCCGTGACTGGGATGATTACAGCGAGGCCGGCACTTCTCGGACTTCGTGGCGATCGAGCCATATGCGACGTTCGTCTTGAGGAGGCTGAGGATGCCTCGGGTTTTGGAGAGGAGGGGCTTGGGATCCCGCGGTACCCTCGGACGGATTTTTCCTACATCCGGGATGGGGTCCGATTGAGGGTGCGGATCCCTCGGCCGAGCGACTTCCACGAGCTTTCCGGCCTCGTCCGGGTATGAAGGTATGGCTTCACCTTTTCCCCTTCTTTTCTTTCTTTTGTTTCATCATCTTTAGCATCACCTCTTTTTTTTTTTTTTGACGCTTTTGCTTTTGTGCAGTTTTCGGAGGTGGTCGTCGAGACAGCGACGAAGCAAGTGATCGGAGCCAAGAGGTTCATACGGAGGATGGTTGCTTGCGGGCGCCTCGGGCTAGGGCGAGGAGACCACGGCGGCACTGTCAGACGGGAGGCTTCTCCTATTCCCTCGGAGACTTCTTCCGAGACCCCTCTTTCTCCTCTCATTGATCACCGCGCGGCCTTCGGATCACGTCATTCTTGGGGATCCGCACGGGCGGGGACACGTACAGCGGCATGGTGGGTCGTCTCCGTATGTTCGGGAGTCGGACGCCTTCACCTTCGGGTACGATTTCTTCGGGGATGCAGGTTTTACCCTATCGAGTGTGCCGGTTGGTCCCGGCGAGCCTCTTTACGGAGATGAGGACGATTACGAGCCGAGACTTTCGGGGCTCTGACGAGGCGGGCCGAGTCGCAAGAGGGCCGGGGGGAGACATCGGGTGCTGGAGACTCCGATTGATTTTTTTTTTTTTGAGATTTAGATTTGTACAGATCATGCACATTTTTTTTTTTTTTTGATGTAATAATTTAGGATTTTATTTATGTTTGTTTGTTGTTTTTTTTTTTGTACACTCTCCTTTTTTTTGGAATGTAATAATTTAGGATTTTATTTTATGAATGCAATGCAATATGAATGTAGTGTTGCATGAGCCTTGGTTTTTTTTTTTTTGCAAGGGTGTTTGGTATATGGGTGGTTTGGGGAGGTTTTTGCACAAGTTTCGAGCAACGGGACGGAATATTCCTTTTTGGTGTAGCGGCTTGGGTACATTGCGGGAATTTTTTACGGGAAGCAATCCCATCCGCGCGGAGGAATCACGCATCGACGGTGTCCTTTAATTTTGGTCCGGACCTGGTCTTGCTTTATTTCAAATTCAAATATCCTCTTGACCTCCGGTCAACGGCCATTTTCGGGGAGGAAGAGAGAAAAAACCATGGAAAGCCTTAGAAAAGCTCCCTCAAAATTGTCCCAAGAGTCCCAAATGTCATTTTCAACAAGTTCAAGGATTGGTCAGGGAAATTATGCATGAGAGAAGGTCTTTCTTTGAAGAACGGTACAAGGTACGATGCTTGTGGTCTCTCGAAAGAATTGGTTCCGGATTATGACCTCTTAAGGGCTTCTTCTTCGTTTTGGGATACTAGAAGGCATGTCTTTTGCCTTTCCTTCAACGAGATTATTCCAGGTGGAAGAATTTCGGGCCTTGCTTGGAGGTCGGAGGTGGAGGAGATAGCAATTCCTTGGTCGGAGGAGCTTCTTTTGTTGACAAGTTGTGCAACCTTCTTCATCTTTCCCCGGAGGAAGCACGAGGCATGATCCGCGGTCCCGAGCCATTTCGATATTTCCGGTCTTCCCAGACGGATTTAGGGGCCTAGGCTTGGTGGATGACGCCTATTGGGATGCCTTTGCACTTTGCATGTTCGGCACTTTGTTCATGGTTTATTCCTTTGGGATCTGTCATCGAGCTTTCTTTGGATGTTGTTGTTATTGCCGCTCGGGCGAGATGTCATTCCTTTGATCTTGGGGAGACCTTCCATGCTCTCGACAGTTAGCTACGGGAGGCGGTATATGCGTAGGGCAGCCCGTTTCTCTTGACCACAGTGGGCGATGGAGCGTTTGGGGGTTCTTCGGGAAACCTACGATATGATCGAGGCCTTGGACTTTTGCCGGGAGAGGTGTTGATGTAGATTTTGATGATCGGGGCTCGTGGGAGCGTTGGATGGCGGGTCGCCCGGGCCCAGAAGATATCGAGATGGTCGGTGCCTCGTTGGCGGGTGGAGACTCGTAGAGTGCTTCGGGACGGGTCCCATGTGGTTATGCTTAGGGGCTTTCTCGGTCCGGTTTCTACATTCGGCTCACGGTCCTGAGGCAGTTTGGCTTGGAAGCGGAGTTCCTTTGGAGGGTTTTGATGATATAGCTACCGGGGTGGTGGCTCTTGTTTCCATGGATGATCCCTCGGTGTTTCCATTTCTTTCCAGTATGGAGGTACGATGCCTTTCCTCCTCGGGTCATTCTCGGGCGTCCGGCCGGTGTTCACGACCACTTGGTACTGGATTGGTACGAGGGGCATGCAGGAGAGACTCGGGTGGCTATTTTGAGACGGCGTGAGGCCATTGTAGGTGCGGAGGACCGGGCTGTTTCGAGAGGAGGAGGGCGGCGAGGGCCAATCCTCATGACGGGAGCGGAGCGGAGACCGGCCATTATGAGGCTTACGTCAAGAGACGGGAGAGGAGGGCTCCTATGCTACCGGCTAGGCTACGGGGAGATGAGGGATGGCGCTAGGGCTACTAAGGCCACTGACGGAGGCTGGTTTGATAGACCTGTCCCTATACCGAGCTTGGTAGGAGGAATGCAGAGCATTTTCCGGTTCGAAGAAAGACTCGGAGGGGAAGAAGAAGGGAGAGGCCGATGCGAGTGGCTTGGAGTGACTCTGAGGTTTCCAGTATCCCTTTCTTGCCATGACAGACACATTAGTTTGATTATGTATCTTAGTTTTCTTTTAGCGAGGTTGCCGGTTGTAGGAATGAATCGGGCTTAGACTCATCAAAGAGCTTTTAACTTGTAATGAATATTTGAATTGCTTTAGAGTTTTTTTTTTTTTGAGACGCTTTCGTAGTGCGATCAATTGTATTGATGCCAAAGTATGGCTTTTATTTGTGCTTTAGACCGAACCGTTTCCATTTGCCTACGTTCCCCTCATTTTGAGGAGCTCGGGTCTTCGTAGTTCAAGCGGTGAACTCTTTTTTGTTTTTTTTTGTTTGTTTTTTTGGTGCAACCACTGTTTTTACCTAGGCCGCCCTTTTCGGGTTTCTAACCTAGTTGGGTATTACTCTTTTAGCACTCTTTTTTTTTTTTTTTGTTTTTGTTTTTTTTTGGTGCAACCACTGTTTTTACCTAGGCCGCCCTTTTCGGGTTTCTAACCTAGTTGGGTATTACTCTTTTAGCACTCTTTTTTTTTGTTTTTTTGTTTTTTTTTTGTTTTTTGTTTTTTGTTTTTTTTTTTTTTTTTTTTTTGTTTTTTTTTACGCGTAGTATCTGCGCGGCTTGTCACCATTCAGCTTTGGGTGTACAAAGGGATTCCGTCGAGGTCGCAAGATTGCATGGCGCCTCGGAGAAGATCTTACGGACTGACATATGGCCCGACCCATACGGGCTCCCATTTGCGAGAGGGTTGATACGGGCCAGGGGCTTTTCTTTTAGAAACGAGATCACCTTCTCGGATCTCCCGATGCTTTACTTTCTTGTCGAAGGCTCTAGCCATTCTTCCTTGGTAGGCTCGGATGTGTTCCATGGCCTTCGATCGGCGTTCGTCTAGTAGGGCCAATTCGTCATGGCGACTGCGGAGCCATTCGACCTCGTTGATTTGGCTTTCCGGCGGTATACGGAGCGAGGGTATTTCCGGCTCGATTGGGAGTACGGCTTCCATTCCGTATGTGAGGGCAAAGGTGTTTCCCCGATTCTTGGTTCGGCCCGATGTTACGCCCAGCCCCGAGTGCCGAGTGTAACTTCTCGGGCCAATCTCTACCTTGGACGGCCATTTTCCGGATGATATTTTCGAGTCTTGTTTCTTTGCCTCGGCAGCTCCGTTGGTTTTGGGGCACATAGGGTGATGACTTGTGACGGGTTATTCGGAATTACGCCGGCAACTTTCACATTCCCCTTGAAGTGGGATCCATTATACGAAATGATTTCGGCGGCAACCCGTATCGGCACATGATGTTTTCTTTGATGAAGAGGGCAACTTTCTTTGAATTGAGGATTTTGTAGGACTTGGCTTCAACCCAGCTTGGTGAAATAATCCACGGCTACCGGGACGAACTCGTGGCCGTTCTTGCTGATGGTGTGATTTTGCCTATGACATCAATTCCCCAGTGACGAAAGACGAGGGTTGTCATGCGGTATAACTCGTGAGGAGGCAAGTGATTAAGATTTGAGTATCGGCGGCATTTGTCGCGGCTTTTGACAAAGCTGGATGCGATCGGCTTCCATGGTGATCCAAAAATACCCCATTCTCGGTATGATTTGCATCGAGCTCGAGCATTCATGTGAGGGCCGCGAGTACCACCATGTATTTCTTTCATGAGTTCGGTAGCCTCTTGTTTCTTTGATACATCGCGGGAGGGGGCCTTGATAACGTTTTTGTATAACATGTTTCCCAAAGGACATAATGGGAGGCGAGCCGCTTGAGTGAGAGACTTTTTGCTTTGATTCCTTCTTTATATTCCCCATCTTCGTTTTGAAAGAGGCCTCGCCATCCTTAGTCTTGGTAAATGCGAGTGTACCGGGGATCATTGATCGGTTCGGCTTCCGCTTCAATTTCGAAGCAATAGGCGGGGTTTTCTCTTCTCCCGACTACGAATGGTTTAACAGACTTTCCTTCGGTATTTCGACAAGAGAGGCTAGTGTAGCCGAGCATCTGCGAACTGTTTCGGTCTCTTGGCGAGGTAATGAAAGCGATTTCTTTGAGGCGAGTTATTAACTCTTCCATGTAAGCATGATACTTACGCAACCCGGATCACGGTCTTCCATTTGTTAGGAGCACGATTGATGATGAGGCGAGTCACCGTACACCTCGATTCCTTGATATTTCTTTCAAGGGCGGCTTCCAGCCCAGCTATGCAAGCTTCATATTCGGCGGCGTTGTTGGTGACTTGAAGTTCGGCCTTGCTGCTATGGGGGTGTGTTCGTCGGTAGGATCGACCGGAAGCATTCCTATCCCGTTCCCCCTTTTGTTTGACGCCCTAGTCGAAGAAGAGTTGCAGCGATTTTCTCCTTCTAGAGCGAAGATTCCATCATCGGGAAATTGAGGTTCGAGTCCTCGGGACTCATCACTTGGGAAATCGGCCGGATGTTACGCCATTATGCGTCCTTTTATGGATTTCCTTGAAACATAGCGATGTCATATTCGGCCGAAAGAACGACCATTTTGCCAATCTCATGGAGATGGAAGGCTTGTCGAACGAGATATTTGATGGGGTCTATCCTTGAAACAAGATGTATCGGGTGAGGCTGCATGTAGTGTTTCAATTTTCCCACTACCCGGACCAAACTGCGCAAGTCTTCTCGCAAGCGAGTAATTGAGTTCGCTTCCTTGGAGCTTTACGCTTCACGAAATAGATGGCGTTTCGACTTTGGAATCTTTTTTCTCTTGAGCTAGCATAGCCCCAATTCTTTGTATCAGTGTGAGTTAGATATAGCAAGAGTGGCTTTTGGCGATGTGGTGGGCGAGAGAATCGGGGGATTCACGAGTATGCCTTAATTTGTTGAAGGCAGGCGACATTAAGGGTCCATTACGTGTAGGCATTCTTTTTCATCAGCACTTGAAGATTGGCTCGCGGATCGAGGTAACTGATTTACAAAGCGGCTTATGTATTGCAGATCTTCCCATGAAGGATTTTACTTCTGTCGGTGTCGTGGTGGCTTCATTTCAACTATCGCCTTGATTTTACGGGGATCTACTTCGATTCCCCGTTACGTCACCATATATCCTAGTACCTTGCCCCGTCTTACACCGAAGGTGCACTTGGCTGAATTCGGTCTCATGCTTTGTGGTCTCGGAGGCGGCCGAAGAATTTTCTCAAATCAGCAAAGTGCGCCATCGATCCTGCAGGAATGTATTATCATGTCGTCATAGACCTCGATTTCTTTGTGGATCATGTCATGGAAGCAAGTGTAGGCCCTGCAGTACGTAGCCCGGCATTCTTTAGTCGAATGGCATGACCGTGTAGCATTATGTGCCCCGAGGGGTTGTGAAATTTGTTTTGGCTTGATCTTCTTACGCCATTTGTGATTTGGTTGTAGCCAAGTAGAAACCGCTAATCCACGAAAAGATTTGACTTCGTGGTTGGCCGTGGAATCTGCACCAAAATGTCGATGTTTGGCGGGAAATCGTCTTTTTAGGGTAACTTTGTTCAAGTCTGAAGTCTACGCGACATCGGATCTTTCCGTTATGGCCTTGATGTCCACCGTGCGCTGCATGTTGGGGCGGCCGTGTTAGGTATTGATGATACCACGATGAACCATTTTTGCCTTTACTGAAGCATCTTTTCTATTTCCTCCTTTTTCCTTGTAGAGGACCATTCGGGCTTAATTCTTAACTTAGCTTACGCTGCTTTCTTGGCTTGACTTACAGAATTCGAGCGGTATTCGGTGCTTTCCCAACTATGGAAGGATCGAGGCTTTGGCATGTATGCTTTATAGGACCATGCGAACACGTCCACGAATTCTTTTAGCGGCTCGATTAAGAGCGACCCTTTTCCGATCCACTTCGGAGAAACTACCCAATGCTAGCGTCTCTTTGAGGCTCTTCCAATAGTTCCCAAATTCACAGCTTGTCAAAATCTCTTCGAGCGGCTTGGGCTCGATTTTCCTCTTTCAGGACCCAACTTTGCTTAAAGATTTCTTTTGATATATTGTTCATTTAATGCCATGTACGCCTACATTCATCTAGTGAATTCGTTATTAAGCTTGTTTTTAGATTGTTCAGTTCAAATTCATCATTAGTTAAAAGTGGCGAATTAAGGATACTCGAGAAGGTTCCATCATTTCATTGAAGACTGAAGGGGAATACAACGTTGGAACTACAGGACTCGTGAGTGCTTGAGAGCGTAGGAAGGTATCGGACGACTCGAGAGACTCGAGGGCCCTTCAAACAATGAGAGATTCGGAGGACTTTGAAAGGTTGACACGAAAGGACGGGGGGACCAATCCAAGCTTGCAGTGATCATTTCCTCCTTTGGTCGCGGGCCCGGAGCTGAGAGAGTTTCCCAATTAACTTTAGCGGCATCGGCTTTGTTGGTGGCTTCACAACTTCCGGGAAAGGCATGGTCTCTGTGCTCCCTCTTCGATCGTTGCTATCATCTCTTTGTTTGAATCAGAATCAGCTGCATGTTTGGCATGCGAAAGGCGGAGCATGTGGATGTAGGGATCTTCCTCACCCGGTCACAGGGACTTCCGTTTCGTCACAATCTGATCGCTCGAAATCCGAGATGTAAGAGACGCATTGCGTCTCGGTGAGCTTGACTAGAAAAATCTCATGTCCCATACTCGGCGGGAAAGGCTTGGCGAGGGTAGTTCGGCAAGGAGGACGTCCACACAGCGTTCATAGGGTGGTCGTCGGTGTTTGCTGACTTTTATCATGAAAACCTCCTCGCCGGCGGGGCGAGGAATGGGTTTGCCGAATGCGGCAAATCTGTGATTGAGGACCAGGGGACTTGTGTGCTGCGTCATGGCGGTGTTCGACATTTCCTTTAGTGCGCCTCCGGGTGTTGGAAATAGCAATTGGGTGATGAATCGAACTTCTTCGGAGTCCGCTCGGCTTCAGGTGTGTCGGCATAGTTGGCATTGTTGGATTCCCGAAGGATCTTTGGCGAGACTTGCCTCTTGAAGGATGTAGCAGAACCCGGTGTTTGGCCCGCGGCGTTCTTGGCTGTGTTTCGACTTCGTTCCCTATGAGAAGCTGTCACCCCTTATGACGAGGTCTCACCCGGTTGATGAATTTGTGCGTTGGTGGAGAGTGGAGGCTATGGCTTTCATGTGATGCAACCGAGGCGCCCTAGTTGGTGTGAACTCGGAGGGATATCCATTACATGGAACTTCGCGGGCACCATTTGGGTTTCGTACCGAGTTCCCAGTCGTTTGTCCCCGAGAATGGAATGAGACGAACAGTCGTGAAACTCAAATGATCCCAGGGTAGATGGGATCACGCGCCTTTCATTTATGCGGAGGGCCCTCGTAAATGCTTTGAGGGGAAGGACATTTACCGATGATCCATTGTCCCGCAGCACGGGGAGTGACATGGTGTTGGGCCGAATAGTGATGTCTGAAGCTTCGTTGCCTTGGGAGACATCTCTTTGGCAAATCTTCGTCGCGAGAGGTGATCGTACTCCCGTATAGGTGAGGATCGCCATAGATTTGGTCCTTGTCTCGGGATGGAGAGTCATCGAGCTTGATCACTTCGTGCCTTTTTTTCTTGCCGAGGCGAGTCTTTGCGAAGCCGCAGGTTATGCGATTACTTTGTGGCGGTTACCATCTCCGATCGACATGTTGATTGAGTGGGAGCGCCCAGGCTAAGCGTCGGTTTTCTTAAAAATATAGGTGTATATTCGGGAGAGTGGACAAAGCGGAACCTTGGGGCATGATCCTGTGGGGTTGGACTCTATTGGAAATCTCTGGTATCCGAAGGTCTCAATTCCAAATCGTTGGCAAGGTTTTTATGCTCTTTTATCCCCTTTTGCTTTAAGTGAAATGTTTAGGTGAGTGTCTGTCAGTAGTAGATCATCATCAGTAAGAAGTGTTCCTACATTATCACCAATAAACCTCAGACCTCTCCTCCAATTTTCTTTGGGAGGAAATTTTCTTTTTCTTGGGAGGGACGGTTATCGTGTATCCGATCCACGATATAGTCCCTTTCAAGAGCGATCGGGACGATCCACAAATATCCCACAGAATGTGTTCAGCGGTACATTGGCGGATTTGGGACCTCAGGTTGGCAGTCTTTGGAATGACTTTGAGTGGGTAGTCGGGTCGAGGATGCAGCTGTGGGCTCGTCTGAGTGGCGAGTGATTGGACTCCCGTAGGATAATGAGAGATATTGAGGTCAGGGAGCAGGCATATGTTCTGTCGCCAAGGTAGCCCGATCGGGTGGGATATTGTTAAAGGTCCCAATGGCAGAAGCGCAGTGGCGTGTGGCCTCTTGATCCAGGCACTAACATACATTAAAGCAGCGTATCCGGGGAGGCTTTGATAGGCGGCCATATTTCTTCCATTTATTCTGATTTTCATCACTCGGGCTGATATTTGTGGGACCGTCACCTTTGAGAGGGGACGGCGACGGTATACCGAACTCTTTCGTCCACTGACTGCTTGTTTGGGGGCCGGTTGCCCTGTGAGTCGGCGGGCGAGGAATCCGGCGGTGGAAATATAGGAATCTTGGGGTAGCATCTTGATGTCACGGGACTATTAAGAAGAGGAGGAGAACCCTTCTTGTCTTTGCGGTAAAGGTGCCATCGGAATTGGGGCGATGGTCGAGGCCGCTGACTTGCACGGCCCATTACCCCAGTGGGTCGTCAATTTGGGCCTCGTATGAGTCTCATTTGTTCTACCATTTGGATCCCAAATGCGGGTCATGTACGAGGGATTTTGGAGGACGGCCAGACAGCGTTATCCCTATCACATTACCGGGCGATACGGACATTACGAAACCCGGAGTTGGAATAGCGGCGAAATTTTGATGGCTGTGGCTGGCTTCTTGGCCTTTCAATAATCTGACCGGTGCCCAGAAACCGAAGCTTTGTGCGGAGAGGCTGCGGAGAAAGGACACGAAAGGTCAGATGTATGCAGGAATGGAAGGAGGCGGTGAGTGTTTGGCCTTTTGGCTCATGCGACATGCGATTATTTGTTCACGTTTACTTAAAAGCATGTTTTATTAACCTAATCGGTTGGAAAAGATTGCTCTTCTTTTCGCGAGCTACTCTACGATTTCTGGATCGGTGGGCCTGATAAACTACGTCTATAAGCCCCTCGTATTCCACTGTATTTCGACCTCCCGGGGGTGGACGGCCCGGGCGAGGGTCACATGGGGCAGCGGGTCCTTGACTAGAAAGAAAACGATCCTAGAGTGCGGCGGGTAATCGAGTCTTAACGAGGCATTCGATGTAAATTACGGGCCAAGGCGGCGTCGAAAGTCAAGATCGTGTCAGAGGCTCGACGAAAGTCGGCATGATTTGGAGCGATAAATGTCCATGATTGATGCTTGACATGTCGTCGATTAAGCGCGTAATTAGGCGTGGAATAAGTTAATCCTTGATGACTCGGTGTCGAATCTTTGGGAGTCGGTGTATAATTTATTGCCGATCGGGCCGAAGTCAAGGCGCCGGTCAATATCTTAGTCCAAGTGCGCGGCGGAAAGCCGCGGGAACTTCGGCGATTAGCGGCCCGATTAGGGACCCGGAGATATTGAGTCGGTATGCCGGCAAAGGCTTGAAAGGAAAGGTACATGCACGGACGGGGCATGGCAGCGGGCCGGACTAAAAACCAACGGGTCTCGGACAAAGTGTGTCACGGACAAGTGCATAGTCGACACGAGGCTCCAGTAGGATGTTTGGGTAGTCTGTGCTCATCGAGGCGTAATAAGACCAAACGGGCCCAGCGGCAAGGATTTCCCAGGTTGGGAGCGTAGTGTGCGATGTGCGGTCGCGTGCGCGTAGTGTACTGGCCGATGCATATTCTTTTTTCGAGTAAAATAGAGATTTTTTTTTATGTGTCTTAAAAATATGATGCATGATTTTTTTGGAAATTTTTCTTTTTTTGAAAATCTCTTTTTTTTTTTGAATTTTTTTATGAGCACATAAGCACGTAAGCATGAAAATTCCGACAGGTTAGGGACATTATTAGACGAGTCAAAAATTTTGACTTTCTCAGGCGGCCAAAACAACATGAAAGCATGCAAAAAAATCAACACACACACAAAAATGATTTTGGCTTGGGACGGAAGCTTGACCCTCAAAGCCTTTTTGAAAACGTGGTGGATTGTTAAACCTTTATCTCCGACCAGTGTTGGGAATGTGAAAGTTTTCCATAAAAAATTAAAAAAAAAGAATCATCATGCATTTGACACAAAATTTTTTTGGGGAAAAGACTTTAGTTTCATTGAAATTTAGGATCGGAATCTCGGCCGGAGGTCGTGTGTTTGTTCGAAAGGACATGCAGTGTGTGTCTTCAGCTGAATGATCAGTAAAATGTGTGTGTGTGTGTTTTCAAATAAGTGATCTCATTTTGGAGAATTTTTGGTTGAGATTTGGAAAAGATTTGAGGGTACTTACACTCGACTTGAAAAAATGGGACCTTTTTGAATGGAAAGGGTTAACTTCTGCTGGATAAAAGAGAATGAGATCTTGACTCCTCCGAATCGTTTTGATTATTTCCATTTGGAGAGATTTTAGGGTCAAACCTTCTAAACCTCATGAAGGATGGACCTCAAAAGATTTGAAGAGATCACCAAAAAGTAAAAAATAACGTGAAATCTTTACTGTTTGTAGAACACCAAATTCATTGGATCTGCCAAAAATGCTATGGACTCATTCTGAAGCATTGAGGTTTGAAAAGCTATGCACCATGCTTGTCCCAACTAGGTTAATTTGTGACACTATACCAAAGTCCCGTCCTAAGCATTGAGATTTAAAATGAGAGGTGAATGGTTATCTTTGAGGGATCGAAGTGAAATGGTTTGACTAGATCTGAGATCATAAGAAAGAAGAATTTTCTTGAATTGAAGCTATTTTGTATGTGCCAGGGAGATAGGGGGTTGTCCTCTATTGATGCTTTGGCTTTGAGTATGTGGGTGAAGTGGATTGGAGAGAAAAGGGACAATTCTTTGACAATCTCTGTTAGCGATCAATCGTAGAATTATCTGGCTTGTGTTTCCAGGACAAGAGATGGCTGATCGCTTTGAAGATGCTCGGCTAGATGAGGAAGTAGGAAAAATTTGGAAATCGGCGTGATGCGTTGACTTGAGCTTTTCTATAGTATTTGTAGTGCCCTTACAAGATTTGTAGAGAAAGAGGACATTGGAATTGTCAAAATTTATCTTTTTCAATTTCCAAGATGGGCTCAAAAGCACTTCTCCGAGAACATGTATCTCTCACGAGCGGACGTCGATCTCTTTTCTCGATCATCCAATGTGTCTGCGACATCATTAGGCCGGCTGTGCCCTTTCATAGGCTCATCGCTTTGAAAACTAAATGAATGATCATTCGTCGACATGTCTTAGGCGAATGTCGGAAAATTAGACTGTTAGGAACTATGCGCCGTGATTCTGGCTAGCCTCTTCGCCAAGCTCAAATGAGAGAAGTCAAATGAGTGAGGTAAATCATCTTTTGAGAAACTCGCCCGGCTCGGCGCAGCAATGTCGGCGTGCGAGATTTACAAACATTGCTGTTCGGCAAAGAGAATACAGGATAAAGAAGATCGCGACATGAGATGCTGTGGCGGAAGATGCCACGAGCGCCGGCTTCGTCATGGCCTCTGCAAGCGACGCGAATTCTGTAGGTGACATGAGGGCCCAGATGAAAAGCAAGTCCTGAGGGTCTCTCGTCTCAGTTGCTCTTGAAGCGGCGGTGAAGAGAACGTGGCTTTCTTGTGAGCCCACGCGAAATCGTCAAGCGAGATCCCCTCAGTCTGACGCTCTTCATAGGTCTCCTAAGGCGATCCGAGAAAATGGTCTGGCGAGCCGTCTTCATATGATGAACCTGCAGTATGCTGGACTTTAACAATGATGAATTAACTAATAATCTAAAAGCGATTAATGCGATAGATGAAGGCGACATTAAATGAACAATATATCAAGAAACTTTAAGCTGTCAAGGAAAATCGGCGAGTCAGGTTTGACGAGTGTGAGCGGAAGAGCCATGAGTGAAAGGGAGCCCTATCGAGCTAAAAAAATTGTTTTAAATTACATGCCAGGCCTCGATCCTTCCAGTTGGCATGATACTCGAGAAAAATCGAAATAATAAGCCCAGTTGAAGAATGAAAAGATGCTCGTGTCAGGCATGAAAAGCGACATTGACGGTGCGACGGCGGAAGATCATGTAGACTTGGACTGGCAGCTCCCGGGCCATCGAATCTGTTCCACGGCATCTTCGTTAGTATCGACTCAATCAAATGGAAGAAATCGACTTGCGCTTCAGCGGGGCACATCACATCGAACATGAAAAAATCTTTGGGGCTGCTACCAGCAGAAGTTTGATCCGAAGCATCATGACATAATACATTCAGGAAGGTCAATCCCAACTTTGATTTGAGAAGAAGACATCCTTCGGCGAATGTCACGGTGTCTAAATAGCGAGAGAATGGCGGCTGAGGAAAGGCATGACTCATAAGCCGCTTTGTACACCTCGATAAATCTTAATGAAGTGACCAGTGTCGGCTTGCTAGGAGGCGTACCTTGTGAATCCCTCCTATCGACAAGCCCTTCTTTGATATCTAGCTGTCCGCGGCAATTGAGCTATTGAAAGATTCACAGCATCTGAATGCGGCTTTGAAGCGGGCTTTCTGATGCGAGCGAACAACAGCCCTACTTGTTTAACCCCATCAATAGACAAGCCTCTTGAATGGCAAAGTCGTTCTTTGGGATATGCGCTTATGCATCATCAAAAGGCGCAGATCCGGCCTCCCAGTGGATGACAATTTCCCGATGATGGATCTTACTAGAAGGAAAATCGGCCTCCAAAAAAAGGATAGGAATGCTTCGATCTGGAACGCCGGAAATAAAGTCACCAACAGTGAATATGAATCCCTGGGTGGAAGCACTTTGAAGAATCTAGGGGTGTTGATGCACCATCGTCAGTCTCTGATGGAGACCTGGATCAGGGGCATAAAGCTCGTGGAAGAGTTTAACTCCGGAAAAATGGCCTGCCGAGACGAGCCATGAGATTCGGCTACCTTCCTCGAATCAAGGAAATCTGTTAAACCCATGGAAAAGCTTGTCAGTGGCGGAACGATCAATGATCCTGGCCTCGGTCACGATGGCGGCAAAAGCAGATGAAAAAGAGTCAGCGAGTCTCCACTGCAAGGCCTCTCCCTTATGCTTTTTGTTATATGCGTTATCCCCCTCTCGTATGTGAACTCATAATACGCCCTCACATGCTCGGTGATGCTCTGCGGAATATGATCACTAAAACATCTCATTTGTCTTGGGAAATGTCGGCGATGAAATCTTAATCACTTGCCTCCTCGCTATCTTGCATGACAAGTTTTTCGTCACTTATTGATGTCATAGGCAAATCAACCCGTCGGCGAAGCCGGCCCGTCGTGCGTGGATTTCGCAGTGGTGAAGCCAGTCTAATCAGATTCAAAACTCTTCATCAAAGAAAACATCATGTGCGGGTGCGGCATCTAATAATCACTGTGAAAAAAGATTGACGAATACCGTCAAAATCTCTGGCGGAGCGAGCTCGAGCGGAAACAAACTGGAATATCATCGGAAAATGTCAGAGGAGTTACACGGCACTCGCTCGGTCGAGCAGCTGCCCCATGCGAGAAGCCGTACTCCCAATCGGGAAATCTTCATTTCTCTTTGGAAAGCTCAACGAGGTCGGCGAGTCGCCATGCAATGATTAGACGAGCGCCCGGCAATGGGGTGGCAGCCTTACGGAAGTAAGCATCGACAAGTCGAGATATCCGTTCTAAAGAAAAGCCCCGGTGTCGACCCTCCGCAAATGGGCTGTAATCGGGCCATATGTCGGAAGGCAGACCAGCGTGAATGGTGACAACATGCAGTAAAAAAAACAAAAAAACAAAAAAAAAAAACAACAAAAAAGAGTGCTAAAAGTAATACTGACTAGGTTAGAAAGAAAAACTAGGTAAAAACGGGGTTGCACCAAAAAAAACAAAAAGAGTGCTAAAGAGTAATACTTGACTAGGTTAGAAACCGAAAGGGCGCCTAGGTAACGTTGAAAAAACGGAAAAACAAGAAGTTCGCGTTCAGAACTGAAACTCCCAAAATGAAAAACAAATAAAAGCCATACTTTGCAATCTGATCGAGACCATGAAAGCGTCTCGAAAAACTCTAATTCAAATATTCATTACAAGTAAGCTCTTTGATGAGTCTAAGCGATTCATTTCTGCTAGTGCCCAGGAATCTGTCAAACTAATTGTGCAGTGGCGAGGATCACCCAGTCATCCAGACATCTGCCTCTCCTCTTCTTCCTCCAGTCCTTGAGAAAATGTATTCGCAACTACCGGTCAATGTCGGGCAGAGCTAGCAGCGTCTCATCTCCTGTGGTGATAAGCTTCCTCTCTGTCTGTGGCGTCCTCTGGTCGATGGGCGTCTCCTCTCATATGAGGCCCCAAAGCAACCCTCTCCTCCCGATGCTCCTCCTGGCTAGTACCAATCCGGGCAGTGTCGAGCGGGCTGAGGAGAAGGAGAATACTCGGAAAATGGAAAGAATGCAGGCCACTGGCTTCCCTCGGTGCTCAGCCAGCCTCCAGCGAATGTAAGCTGGTGAAAGCCCGGGTCAGCGCACTCACTCCACCGGTCACATGCATCTTGCATCGGCGACCGCCTCAGCAAATGCACGATCATCATCATCGGCGCCTCTCTGGCAAAGTAGGCACGATCATCGAGATTCAAGACGTCCGTCCCGCGTGCTGGCTCACATAACTCAGGCTTGCTTGAATCAAATGCGGCGGCGTAACAACATGATCAAGCCATGAGTAGTCATTGGGCGCCCAGTGCAGCGCATAGCGTCATCCACGGCCTATCGGAAAACAGAAATCAGGTCTCAGGTGTCCTCGAGAGAAGGGATTTCAGAAATTCTCCTCGGCCTCGAGCCAGTTCCAGCGTCGTTGAAGAAGCGAAAGCCCTTGCCATATCACCCAAGTCGTAACCAATTTGCACGTCTACTTCCGTTAGTTCTCACCATTAATGTGAAAAGTTGTTGCCTTGGGACATTTTGGGGGCTTCTCTTTCCATGGTTTTTCTTCCTCATTTTTGAACTGGAGGTTGAGAAAATAGAGTGGCCGAGTGCGGGCGCGATGAAGTTTCAAGTATTTCGAAAAATACACTCCCTATATGCCACGCAAAAAAGATATTCGATGCGCCTCGAAAACACAAGCACTACACGCCCACAAAAGCGACTCAACTGTACATTCATATTGCTAAATTCCAAATCAAAATCCTAAATCATTCAAAAGGCAGGGTAATGACGATCCAAACTATAAAATCTAGATACATCGTGATCGCTCATCTGCATCAGATTTCCCGGCGCCAATCCGCTCTTGCGAGGGCCATACGAAAGTGGCTGGGTCCTCATCCTCGAAGAAAAATGCCTTCTAAAAGGTCCGAATCTCGCGAAATGAGGCGTCCTCGGGCAGACGACCCATGCCGTCTCCGCCCTTGAATCCACGTGCTTGAAAAGTAAGAGCGCAAGGAGGAGATCTCGGAAGAAGTCTCCGAGCGATGCTCCGTCGGGCGGTGTGGCTTCCTAGCCTGCTCTCAGATTCTCTTGGCTCCTCGCTCGAGATCTTGCATTTGCAGAGAACTGGCGTGAAATGATGTAAAAGATGAACCAGGAAAGGTGAACCTTCCCTTGATACCAGGCAAGCGACCGATGGTCTGAGGAATCTCACCTCCATCCCAATGAGTCGTCGATAATACAAGCTCTCAACTCGGTGCGTAACCTCATCACATCGAGAAGCGCTTTGTTCGGCCTGTCATCTCCCGCGACGATATCCAGATCCGCTCGGCGAGGAGGCTCCACCGGACTGAAGCGGTTAGCCATCTTTGGCGGCGTCGCCTCTCCCGGATGGTAGGCGTCGCTGACACCAAAATTCATTTTGTTCAATCTCAGGCACCAGCAGCTACTAGCAGGCGAGGGAGCCAAATCATCTCATTTCCGGATAGGTGATCGGCGCCACTGCAAAAGCCGCTCATCGGGAAACTTAACACGGCCCGGCCTGGGATCGGATCACGCTGATGCCTCATGAGGAAAAAATCGGCGCTCAACACAGAAAGTATCAATCCAATCGTCGTAAAAGAATGTGCTCGAAGAGAGAAAGCGCAAAGAAACCTCAGGAGCTTCAGCGTACGGCGACTTCGGTCCCCGTAGCGAGAAACCTTTCGGAGACTCTCCAGGCAATGCGACCTCGGCGAGAAAGAGCTAAGGTCGGCTGAAGAAGCGTTCGAAGCGGCAGCTACCTTGTCCGACGCAAACCATGATTATCGCGATCTTCCGACACATGATCCCCTCATTGGGAATGAGGAAAATCCAGAAGAAGGACTCCATTGTAGCCATCTCGCTCAATCTTGCGTCCGTTGAAACAGGACCCGTGATCGCGGCATAGTCGAAGGCGTAACGCCGCCCCAAGTGGAATGTGTGGGTCGCATCCGCGATCTTTGCGCGAGCGAACATCGAAGCCCTTGCACTTAGGGAACTTGACCGGTCCCTCAAGCACTCGACGAACTCCCGAGCCGTCTCGACAAGACTGATGTCTCGGACTCGGAAGCTCCTCGGCCCGCATCGGAAGCGATCCAGCGAAGTCAATCACGAGACTCCACCGATCCTCGAGTCTTCATCTTGTTCATTGCTCAGTCACAAAACGGTTTCCGCCGTGAAGAGAAAATGTCAAAAGATTGCATTTGCATTAAAAAAAAAAATTTCGGCTTGACATAACGGCATCTGATAGGCATAGCCCCATTTTTCTCGCATGAAAGAAAACAATTTGCAATCCAATGCATTCATCAAAAAAAAAAAGGATGCATTCTACGGAAGTAAAAACTCCGTCCCATTTTCAACAAAAAAAAATGCATACATGCATATCATCCATCTTACATTCCAACGGGAGGAAAAATCCGTCCCACTTTTCAAAAAAAAAAATCCTAAACATACATACCTCTCATATTGGCAAAATGCCCATTCTTTCCAAACAAAATGCATGCATTGCATCATTATTCATCAATATCAAAATTCAATTTCAAAAAAAAATCATCATCATCAAGAACATGCAATATTCAATTCAAAAAAAAAAAAAAAAATCACAATTCTTCGAATTTTCACATGTAATTTTCGAATTAAAAAAAAAAAAATGTGGCAAAAATGCCAATTCTTTTCCCAAGCAAAATGCACATTTTGGGACACTCACAAATTCATTACGTGCATATCATCAATATCAATATTCAATATTCAAAAAAAAAATTCAAAAATCATCCAAAAATTTCAAGCAAGAAATCGACAAAGGATCAGAGGATTCGAAATATACCGTTCGGAGATGCGGATCGAAGCCCAATGTTGCCCGGTCAGTGTGCTCCTCCTCGGCCGATTGCGAAAGATTGTAATCTCCTCCTCATCCGGACGAGCTCCCAATCGCCTCTCAGCTACCGGACCGTCCCTTGGCCTTGAAAAGCGCCTTCCCTAGTGTTCCATTGCTCAAAAAATCAAGAAAATGGACGGAATTTTGAAGCTTACTAGGGCCAAAAATGGCGGCTACTGCTCTCTCTCTCTCTCGTTTTCAAAAAATTGAATGAGGGAAGAAGAGGGCGTTGGCCCCATTAATACCCCTGACTTTCCATCCCTATCCATCGGATAGGTGTACGGGGTCAAAATGACCCTTTTGCCCCTTAAAATTTCGGGACTCGCAATTCGGTCCCGACTTGACAAAGTTAACCAAAGTTAACCAAAGTCGGCCCTTGTCAAGAAAATTACCCCCGGCGTCAAAACGTAAGGCGGTGCCCGAGAAAGATAACGGATCGTATCTTTCATCAAAATTACCCCGGCGAGTCAAACGTAAGGCAGATGGGTGCCAGTGCCGAGAAAGATAACGAGATCGTGTATCTTTCATCAAAAATTGCCCCGGTCGATAAAAGCAAGGCCGAGGTGCCACGAAAGATGCGAGATCCGTATCTTTCATCAAAATTACCCGAGTCAACGTAAGACCGAGTGCCAGAAAGATAACGAGATCCGGTATCTTTCATCAAAATTACCCCGTGTAAAAGCGTAAGGCGAGGATGCCACGAGAAGGATAACGAGATCAGTATCTTTCATCAAAAGTACCGGCGATCGAAGCGTAAGACCAGGGTGCGAAAGATAACGAGATCAGTATCTTTCATCAAATTAGCGATCAAACGTAAGGCCAAGTGCCCAGGAAGATAACGAGATCATCTTTCATCAAAAATTCCGTGCGACAAACGTAAGGCCAGGTCAAAGATAACGGAATCCAGCTTTCAAAATCATCGATCGAACTACGAAAGGGCTTGATTCCCACTAGGGATAGCGTAGGTAGCCCAATCATTAGGTCAGCCCTCGAGAAGCCAACGGCTCTCGAGGACGAAGTCACGAAGGGCCTTTGAGTCATCATCCGCTAAGCCGGTCATCATTAAGGTCAGGCGCCTAAAAAGCCATCATCAAGTCAGAAAGTCCTAAAGCCATCATCGATCAGGCTTAAAAAGCCATCATTCGTCATCAGTCGAGGCACACAAAACGCCGTCTCCAAGGTTGAGGCACCTAAAACGCCATCATCTCGAGTCGAGGCACCTAAACGCCATCTCCCGAGGTTTGAGGCACCTAAGGCTATCACTAAGCGATAAATGTAATCATCCCGAGCGGAAAATGGTCATTCTATCCCAGCCCGGCGGATACGTCGACCGAAAATGGTCATTCCTATCCCCCGGCGGAGCGGATAGCCATCAGGCAAAAAATGGTCGTCTCTTATCCCAGACGAGTTTCTTTCGAGTAACCGAGGCGCAAGAACTCGCTCATCGGGTTCGAGGCACCTAAAACGCCATCATCTCGAGTCAAAGGCCCGAACTACGACAGGCTTGATTCCCATTCGGGATCGTAGAAGCCTATCGCTAGGTTCAGCCACCGTCACTTTCGATCATCCTGCCAAATATGGAGCCTTACTCTATCATGTGACCAGCCTTCCTTGAAAGCGCCGTCGACCGAGAACTACTGTAAGTGCTCAATTTGAGCTTGTTAAATTTTCGTTATAAAATTAACGAAAGTTATAACATTTCTAACAATTCCTAACTATCCTAACATTTCTAACAAAGTGAGGGTAAAATGGGCATTGTTATGAAGTTAAACCAAGAAAAGCATCTTAAAAAGCAAAACAAAAGAATAAAACCATAAATAGAAAGTGGAAACACAAAGCTTTGTTAATTTGAATTTTGAATTTTATTCTTCTGTCCAAAATTTGGGCATTAATGAAGCAGTGCACGCCCTCACGGCCTTGTCAGCGCGGATACCTTTGCATTTTCGGGAGGGCTATAAATTGAGCCCTCCGGTCACAAAAATAAGGAGGAAGAACACAATAGCGAAGTTACGGCGAAATATAGAGAAAACGGTGAGAATTCTCAAGAATTGTCACCTTTTCTTTCAATCTTTCCCAACTCATACTCATCCACTCACTCTCATATTAAAGCCCTAAACACTCATACACTCAAGCCAAACACTCAAGAACACAAGGAAGATTGGTAAACCCTCCTCTTCCTAACCCTAAATCTCATCCATTGCATGCATCTTCAAACTACAAAATGTAGTTCTTTCATCTTTTTCTCTAGATCTAAGAAGATCACCATGGAAGACCATCTCCATGGATGATCTTCTACAAAGATCAACATTATTTTCAAAGCTTTTCTTTCTTACTTGCAAAAATGCACTTTCAAAACCCTAAAAAACCATTTTCAAGCACTAAATCTTGATTTCAAAGGGTAAAATCCCCCTCCCCAAGCAAATGAAATGCTTAGTCCTAATGTACCCCAAGGATGGTTTGGTATAGTTGATTCACCACTAAAATGTCTAGTGATCACTAACCAAAACCTAGGGAAATGGGGACAAGCATGGATGCAAAACCCCCGTAAAATCATATTTTCTTTCTTGAGAAGTTGCTGTCCAGTAGCAATTTTCTCAGACCTCAGTCCATGGTCTTAATTTTTGGACACAGATGAACTTGGAATTTGGTGTTGACTACAAAACACTTTTTGTAGCCAACATCAGAAACTTTCAGACATATTTTTACCTTATTTTTGGGTGAGTAAAACTCCTCTTTTCAATTTTTCTTTCAGAGGCTAGTTCATCAGCTTCTGGGAATCCAGATCTCATATCTGAGGTTTCCAGAAGGTTTTGACCCCTCAAATCTTCTCCAAAATGGAAATTTCTTTCACACAAAGTTTATTCAAGGAGTCTAGAGAAACTTTCATTCTCTGAGTTCATCCAGATTATGAAGTTTTAGGACCCTTGAATCCATTTCAAAATCAGGTGTCTGCTGCCATTTTCTTCTGCCAGAAGTGACTTCTCAACTTCAAAAGGTTTTTGAGTACCAAATCTCAAACCAAAAATTCTCCAAAAAATCATGGGATCAGTTTAAAGTCTTAAAAAGACATCCCAATTTTACTTTTTCCAGTTTCAACTTATTTTGGCCAAAACACACACACACACACACACACAAATGATTTTCAGCTTGGAAGACTCGTTTTTTACGGCGCGTCGGAGTGCACACTAACGTCCTTCCCGCGTAACATGACCTCCCGAACCTAAATCTCTGATCTCGGGCTTTTTCAAAGTTTTGCCCTTCAAAATTAAAATGGCGTGGCGACTCCGTTTTTCCGGTTTATTTGGTTTTCA